>VZUI01054387.1:0-78516 GCA_013401135.1 Cettia cetti
CCCCCCCCCCCCAAAAAAAAAATCTCAACACTTGTTCATGCAACAAAATCTGAGAAATTTTCTCTGTAACCAAATCTTTAGATACCAACTTCCTTTACTCTTCTGATGCGATGATCTACTTACCTCCTGTGTGCCAGTCCTCAGTAGTTAAAGAAAATTTTAGGTAAGCACAATTACATTTTTCTGTTCTTTATGTGCTGAACCTCAAAGATCAATTACAACAGGGCTTTTTCTGTGCAGCCTGACTCCAAGATAGGATGTGAGATCATCCATTAAACATACGTATCCAAGACTAGATGCATTATTAATTCCTTTTCCTCTAGGTAGTATGGTATGGTGAAAAATAGCTACCAGAGAACATACTGACTGCTAAAGACTTAAACAGAAATCAGTGGATTTATGTGATGATTGCTATGCAGCAACCTAACGGATCTCATTAAAGGAGACATGGATCCCTCTCCCCTGATACTGCCACTGCTCCTACAGGATGCTCAACACAAGAAAGAGTATTGATTGCAACAAACCTCCAAAATAGTTCTGAGACCAGCTGAGAAAATGATCTATCTGAATTTAACATTGCCTGGGTCTGACTACAGACAGGTCTAAATTTCATAGCATTTTCTGATTGGTGACAGAGTTAAGAATTTTTTTTTTTTTTTTTTTAAATAAGCTGACTGAAAAATCCAACCTGCCCCAGAGTTTCAGTCAGGCAGGGGCTGTGAACACCAAAATGAGCTTTTTCTTTGACTTTGTGGAGCTGTAATCAAAGAAGCTACCCTAAGGAATGGTTTAACAGCAGCATCATCTTGAACCTAACTAACATATTGCTTCAATACAGTCCACAGAGTAAATTCTATTTACTGACCTATTTCAAAATCCACAAAAATAAACAAACACTTCAATCAACTGCCTTCCTCAGACCTGTTTATGCTACAAGCAGCTCCTCACTGAAGGCCTCAGAAGTTCTGTTGCAACATTAATCAGCCTCAAGGACCATGGTTTCCCTCTGCAAAACAATTATAATCTGGCCCTTCCTACCTTTTGTATTTTACTCAAGTGTTATGAAAAGCAGACAGGCTGATGAAATTCTGCCTAGCTTTGTGCACGATAACCTTACATCCACATATCCATGCCCCTGGCAGCTACAACAGCAACAGGACACACCAAAGTTCACATTTCCCTATGGTCAAATGCCATCCTACTGCACCGTCCTACAACAAGAAGCATAGGTGCTGCTTCGTTTAATCCAGCTTTTATTATCTTAAGCACTCAACTCCTACTGAAAGCCATGCCCCTATGGATGGGAAGCTGAACTTGGCACAACCAAACATTTCTGAGAGCCTCAAATCAGCTGTGGTTTTACCCTCTAGTAACAGTGCCTGTTATCATTTTGAAATCGGAGCACTCAAACCTTAACCACATCTTGTCGCAAGTGGCTGTTATTAAGCTGTCTCCTTTTAATGCTTTCTACAGACTGACACAAGGATCCTTCTTGGCTTAACAGGGAGTGAGTGCTTCTGGAGGAGATGGAAAACCACACATGATTCCCTGCACTGAGCCATGGAGGCAGGTGACAGCCCTTGACTTCTGCTGCAAAATGCAGAGATCGTTCATTCCAAATGTTCTTTTTTAAGAACTTGATTTTCATTTCCATGTGACTGCTTACACTCCCGTATGCTCTCCTTTATCTTCTGCTGAAGTTTTCTTAGGATATTGAATTTGGTATTTAATATTCAGTGTCACTGTAATCCCACAACTTGACTTTGCTGGCATGCCAAATCACTGCTTCTCAGAAATCCAAAACAACCTCAAAGCTTTTCTTCCCCTCTATGTCAAAGACCTTGATCAACGTCAAGTTTCCTCTTCTTCTTAAAGCTGAAATCAAACACTGCAATGATCTCAGAATGAAATTTGTCATATCAAAAAGTAAAGAGCAATGTTGGGGGAAACAAACTACCCACACGTGCAGCAGGAAAACTGTGTAACTGATAGCAAAAAGAGCATCTGAGCACCACTGTAATCCTGCAAAATGAACAATTTTTTCTATTCCCAGTTCCCCCGGATCTATAATAGGGAGCAAACTACCCTTGAGGAGACCATCTGCCAACAATGCATGGTGGACTCACCATGGACAGAGAACACAGAGACAGAAGTATGTTTATGATCCACAGGATGTCTAACAACTTTATTTTGACCAAAACTACAGATACCCATTTGCTCTCAAAAAAGAAGCTGGCAGCAAGCAAGAGTTAACTTTAGTATAGGGCCAGCTGGAATAACACAGACCACTCAGACAACAAACGTCACCTCACAAGCACCCTGGATTTGTTCCAAAAATCACTTGAAAAGTGGTATTCTTTCTTGACACGCTCAAGGACTGATTCAGCTTGCACCAGAAGCAGTATTTCTTTTTCCTAGTGCTTGTCAGGAACCATAGTTTCTAAATCTACTTTGAGATGCCTTTGAATAGTCTCAACACACACGTTTTCCCACAGAATCACTAAGCAACCTTGTAAATTATTTTCCTTGTATTTAAGTTTAAACACAAGATTTCATGTAGCTAAATATGTCAGATTATTTCCCCACCTCCTACCTTCTAAAAAGAAGAAACCTTTAGATATAGAAATATTTTTTTAAGGTAGAAAGGGACTGTGTTTGCAAAGCTATTCACCCACATTAGTACTGCCATGAAATCACTTACAAAATTTCTGCTGACATTCAATAATTTCATTTCTAGCTATTTTCCCTGAGCTTTCACAACGAGGGAGCAAGCAAACATAACACCTGCTTGGATTTGGCAAGCTGCGTGGGGCTCAGGATAATAAGGCAACCCCTCTAAAGTCTCTTAATTTATGGATGCTGATTTGCTGACAATAGGAGGACAGCTTCATCCTCACCTTTGAAAATGAGGATGAATTTGGATTAGCAAATTGTGAGGATTTATCTCACATTTAAAATGGAGGCTGGTAATTAGAGAGGAGTGAATGATAAATTAAGAGCTATTAGTGATTTACTGCATTTTCATATAAAGTCTGTTTTCTTCTCTTCACTCCATAGCAAACATAGAGTAAAAAGCAGGAGAGGGCACACAAAAACCTCAGTCTGAAGACTAGATTCAACTGGACCAGCTGGGCCTGTACTTTTCATCATTTTATTTTTTGTAAGAGTATTTTCCCTATCCTTCTTAGATTAGAAGAAACCTGCTTTTTTCTTTTGTAATAAACCAGTTAAAATAGCAGAGGGTGAAGCTGCCAGTGACAGTTGAAAGGAGAAATCCAACATCCCTCTGTCCATCCTAGCACCACCTTTTGCACCAGCTCCCAGTGCTCTTAAGATTTTGTGCTAAGACACAACCCAAAGAAAAAAGACAAACTGTCTTCTACAGGCATCAGCCAGAGCAAGAAGAAGTGAGACAAGCCTTGGCAAGAAGTGCAGCCAAACGCCTTGAGTGAAGCTCATCAGTAACACACAACTTCGATGCTTTGTCTCAGATTATAGAAACATCATGGGATCACAGAATGGTTTGGGCTGGAAGGGACCTCAAAGATCATCAAGCTCCAACACCCCCTGCCATGGGCAGGGACACCTGACCAGGTTGCTCCAAGTACCATCCAAACTGGCCTTGAACAATTCCAGGGATGGGGCAGCCACAACTTCTCCAAGCAGCATCAGCCAGTGTCTCACCATCCTTAAAGGAAAAAATTTCTTCCTAGTATATAATCTAAACCTAACCTCCTTTAGCTTAAAGCCATTCCCCCTTGTCCTGTCACTATATGCCACGAGCAAAGACATCCATCTCCTAATCTAATTTACAAATTGTCTTTTCCCATGTAGAAATATTTCTATGTATCTGAACTTGCATGTATATGCACATGTGCCCAACAGAACCAGAAATGCATCAACTGGCTCTGCCAAACTCTGGAAATAAGTACCAGGATGACTTTTAAGGATGATCACTCATTCCTTATCACCTGTGCTAACTCATCAGAGTGTGGCTGGAAACTGCAATATTTATGTCTCCCTTTTAGACAAGATAATGTGATGCTTTCTAAAAAGGAAGGACATTGAGGATAGCTTTGTCTTCTACATCAATTTTGTAAGGTCAGGAAACAAGCAACCTCAGGTTCCTCAGTTCTGTACTGTTATCAGAAAAACCCTCAAGCCTCAGACCAGATGTAATGACCAGGGTCTGCAGAGCAACCTACTCTCAGAAATTCATCCCAAATGGATGGACTACAAAGCAAAGTAGCAAATTCATGATTCCTACCCTACGAAGGCACAGAGTGCTTTCCCTGAACACTGATTTATAAGAGCAATCAAATAGGCTATCTAAGGTACAATGGAAACATCAATACATTCTCCCTGAGGAATGACAACCAGAAGGTGTGGGTCAAATTCCTGTACATCCTAAGTGATTCCACAAACCCATCTCTCTGTATAACTCAGAAACTGGGACTGCGATCCTAATCTGCTTTCTTAATATTATGTATTTCATAACACACTACCCAAAAGTACAAATAATCGACTGAATGGTATTAGGGCACATAAAGTATACAGCTTTCTTCTAAAAATCTAATTCCTAATTGATTTTATTAAAAATTCATTTATATGCTCACTTGTGTAATATAACTTCTTAGGGAATCACACATTTAGATATAATTAGCCACTTTTTTGTGGCATTCAGTGCTAATGACCTTTCTTTGAAGAAAGATTCATGTTTGATTTTTCTATTGTTCAAACTTAAGGGGAGCCTCTTTGGGTTGAAAACACAGGAATCCTCTGAACTCACTTTAAACACCTAAGCAATCAATGGCCTTCCCAATTAATTTTCGCTGTGTTTGTTTGGGACAGCTTTGTTGTAACAGCATGAAGGCTTTAAATCTTGGTGATTAAAGCCATCTTTTAGGTACATAGTCGTGTCCCAAAGAGTAATGCCAAGCAAACACAGCTCCTGCTGACATCCAGGGCAGGTCTACACAGCATGGATCAAAATCAGGCTTAAGTAGGCTAAACCCAGCTTGCCACACTGGAGCCTGGGTTTGAGGAGACCACACTGTATTTCTCTCTCTACTTTTTAAGTGTCATTTGCTCATAATTTCTATTAGAAAACAAAGTTAAAAGAAAAATGTCTGTGTAGGAAATAATAGCATTCATTTTTCAAGTGTTACATTCTTAATGTAGGAAATTACATCTAAAATTACAGCAATAATAATGCCTTCAGGAGGCAGTATGCATCTGAGAATTCTTCCCCCCTCCTGCAATTAGTTAAACTTCCTTCATTTCTATCTACATGTTTAGCACTACTTAGGTTTAGTCTAAGCAGCCTAGTATTTAGCTGTTTTTATTGTCCAAAACGATTCAATTATTTGAGTATAAAGAGGGGGGAAAACATCTTCTCACATCTAAAGGAATAGTTTGCAACTTTAAACTCATGATTTCCCATTCCACATTTAACCATAAACAACCAGCTCTGCAAAGCCTTAGGAAAAAAGCAACTTTCTTTACAACTCTAATTACTTTACAACTGCTGAGGAAAAAAAAATACTACATTCTATATGTATGTTGCAAAGTCTTTTTCTAAATAAGAGAAAAAGCATTGCATTTACTGAAGACATTGAAAATAAATTGTGCATTAGGATCCTGGATTTCTTTTTTTAAAGAGAGTCTTTCCAAGCATTTGTTTTCCAGAGCAAACTGAAGTTCCTGCCCTTCCAAATTCACCAGGTTAAATTACATCTCATTCATGAAACAGGTTATGTCCAGCTTCTGAAGAGACATCACTCTTTAGCCTTTCACCTTTGCTAAAGCATTCAATACTTGCAGATTACGTTCCCTCATTCCTTATTGCAAGCCTTCATAATCTCAGCACCCAAGAAGGAATCACCCTGTCTACAGCCCAGACATGGTCCCACACACCCAGCATCCAACCTCCTAAATTATCCCATATCACATTTTTACATCAAACACGGCCATAAACCATGTGAGAGAAAATTCTGCTCTGAGCAGCTCTCACAAGAGCAAACCCAAAATTTTCAGGAAAGGCTGTACTTTAAAGACATGGTTAAAGAAAGAAATTCTCTTTCTCACCACTCCTCCCATGAAATTACACTTGAATAAGTATGGCAATGGCAGAATTGAAACTTATTTTCCAGGCATGTTTTCAGCAGTGTGTAACAGCACCACCTGGTGATTCAGGCTGTACAGGATTTTCAACACATCCACTAAGTTAAGGCATAGTCACCAGCACAGAAGAACAGCTTTTAAAGTCTGGCTGCGTATAATTTGGATTTTTTACCATTAAAAATACATGCAATTTTTAACAGCAAATGGTGAAATTTTGTGATTCTGTTAAAAAATTAATCAAACTCCTCAGACCTAACATCAGCTGACTCCTGACGGTAAGGAAAACTCTTGACAGAGGAACACTCAATTTAGTAAAATACAGCAATTGGTTCAAATGTTTTAACTTACTAGGTTAACCAAATGATTGTTTAAAGATTTGCTTTGTAGTTCAGAAAGATAGAAAAGCCACCTCAGAAACAGTCAAGCCTGGGTTACTAAAATACTTGAAAAATATTGAACTGGATGTCATGTATGCTGTATTTTCTAAACTGATTAATATATAAACAGAATTAGCATTTTGGTCCTAAAATGCATTACAAATTTTACTGCTGCTCCATCGAAGCATCACATAACATCTAACACACATTGCTGGAAAAAATCCTTAGGGATCCTGAAATGAAAATGTACTCCCCGAAGATGTCACAAGCAACAAGAATTCTGTTAGAGCTGAGCATTTCTTCTTCATCACTCCTTTTTAAGTTGTGACTAAATTAGCACAGCCTGCACACTCCAGGGTGTGTGCTGGGAAGAGGGAGGGGGAGAAAACGGAAGATATCAAGGCCTGAGGCACTTCAAGCAGAGAGCATCCATCTGCCAGCAGCAGTCAATGAACAGAACATTTCTAAAAATCTTCCCACTCATAATAAGTCAAGCCAAAAGAACAAAAAACACCTTCCTTCACTCTGACTGTGCAGGACTGAACGTAACAGGACAGTGGGTTATAAATAAATGTTTAAAGAAACTCTAGGAGAAAAAAGAAAAGGAGAAGCTCACTACGCAGCTCTGCGTTCAGCCTCTCCTGCTGCAGAACGGGTTTAAGAGGCTCCTGCTCACCTCTACGTCATCCACTCCCTCCTCCAATCTATGGTGGCATGTAAAGGAGTGAAATGATAAAAGGAAAACAAGAAAAAAAAAAAAAAAAAAAGGTTGGTTCTTTTAATTTTTTTATTTTGCTTGCGAAACCCAGATCTTTTCACTGTTGCAGTAAAGAGGTGCATTGCCCAAGCTAAGGCCCAGCATATTTGTATGAAGGGGGTGGGAAGGGGTAGTTGAGGGATGGGAAAGGCTGGAATTGAATTGAACTGGCTTTGCTGTTACAAGGTGCCTATTGTGGAACTGGAATCCTCCAGAGATGCAGGATTCTGATGGCAATACCACTCAGAGGAGTTCCCAAACCTTCACACAACAGCTCCTTCCCACCTGCACACTGCACCAAATCAGCCCTCTGGGCCGGCATGACAACCTGCAGGGAGGGCAGCAAACCCCAGGACTGCAATCACCCAGGTCAAAGACAACCTGCCTACATGCATAGAGTTGTTGTTCAGGCTTTGCTGTTGTCCAGAGTTTGGTTTTGAGGTTTTTGGTGGTTTCTTCTTCTGAGCAGGCAGCTGACATAGGTCAGTCTGCTAATAAATTTGCTGGTGTGGTTGTACTGGATACAGGATACAGGAAGCTCCCCTGACACACATTTCACACCTGATACAGAACCCAGTAGCTTTTTGATTTTTTTCTGTTGTTATTTCTATGGAGGTCCAGAAGTTAATGCTGTGACCATTATTTCAGAAAAGCAATCTTAAAAAAAACCTGCAATAGCTCCAAAAGCAAATCACACTTGCAGACCCTCAGGCTTAGGGAATGCTTTCCTGTACTGTCACATCACCAGCACTCCAATTTATTCCACAGAACAAAACAAAAAGTACTTTCAACACATGACAAGAGCTCAGCACTACCAGAGAACATAACACTAAAAAGCAACAACAACCTTCTTCCTCTCAAGTTTTGAGCCACAGCGCCTATAAAATGACACAAACACTTCAAAACTCACGTTTCAATGTTCAAGACAGTCCTATGCCACAAAAGTGACATACATATTCTTTCATTATCAAAAAAGAAAGCAGCAGTTACATGGAACATAAACCAAAGCTACATTACCTGGAGTATATTTTAAGCTTGTCTAACAACATTGCAAAGCCAAAATGGCTTAATTCAGATGCTTGTTAAAAGAGACACATTACTAGTGCTGAAATTCATAGATATTACTAGAGGGGGAGGAAGGAGAGAGGCAATCGCCTGTCTTCTGCCACACTGTACAAGAAGAAAGAGAAACCTGTTAATACCCAAGTTAATTTCCTCATGAATAGTACTATAAAAAGCAAATGTTTTAAAAAACATTAGCCTACTAGGTAAACTATCTTTAAGTACAGGATTGCTCTCAAGAGAAATGACAGGTTTCAATTACCTACACAAGGCTGCAGGGAGATAAATCTCCATCAGTGAATTCCACAAATGAGATCAGTATCGTGCTACTCTGTGTCATAGAGAACAGTGAAATTTAGCAGGGAGAAATCTGGAGATACAAAAAGTGAAAACTTTAATATCCAAGCAAGAAATTTCACAAGTGTGCAGAACTTCAGAGAGTATTTCTTCTCTTGTTTGATGAAATGAAGGAGAGATTTGTGCTTCCCTACCACAAGAGTTCTCTTGCCCATAGCCAGCTAATAAACCAAGAGACGAGCAGAGACTGGAGAGGAGACAGCAAAGGAATCATGAAAGATGCTTTTAACTCCAGAGTCACAAATAGGCCAGTTCAAAGCAGCTGAAGATGCAAATATTTCTAGTTATTAGTTAAGACAACACAAGTCATGCTAACTCATTTGATTAAGACTATTTTTTTAAAAACTTCAAAGACAACCTTCAAAATTAAACTAAAAAGTAACAGAGACTGTCCTCCTTCACAGGACAATCTCTCTGTTTACTCAGTCACATACAGATTGAACCAACACTGCCGAGGAACTTTAGAAATCCCTTTTCTACTTTTTCCCTTTCCTGGCTAAGCAAACACAGGAACAGAGCTAGGAAGACCAGCAAAGCTTGACTCACATATTCCAACCCAATGGAATGCTGTGCTCAAAGTTTTAAGTTGTAAAGCAGCCTCTGGGCAAAATCTGGACATTATCTCCAGCAGATTCTCTACTCTTAAAGGATCCCAGATCTACTTCTTAGATCAGGTCTCATTAAAGGAAGGACACATGGACTCTTCTCCATTAAACTATCCCTATAAGGATAAAGAGCACATCAAAAGCATCTCCAAGACAGGCACTTTATTCATCATTCCCCAGTGAAACACAAAAATGGCCAAGATTTGAGACAACAAAAATTTTCAAATTTCAACTCAAATAGAAACTAATTAATCAATGTATAACCAAAAAGTTGTCCCAGATCAGCTGATGAACTCAACTGGTCTTTTAACAAAGGTAGCCAGAGATGATGAAGTACAGGGTCTCATTAGCAAAATGAGATTGAAGAGATTCTCCCTGTGCTTAAGGAGAAGGCAGAGTTCCAGAAGGATCCCAGCTTCCTCAGAGGCTTTTAAATCAAACTCTAGAGTAACAGGGAAACAGACAGGGAAGTAAAATTTTCTGCTCTTACCCAAATTCTTGGAGTAACTCATGCTGGCTAAAGAGTAGGTTTTCTGCCCCTGAGGTTTTTTGTTTGTTTTCCTTAAGTAAGTGTTTTTCCCATCTCTTCAAGTCTTTGCTGATTAGTGCAGCTGCCTGCAAACCCTGGAAGATGAAGCTCTGAGAAAAGTGTGCAAGATACTGAGATACCCTGAAGACTCAGCCACCAGGGAGTTCAGCATCAAGCCATGGCTTGTGCTGCAGGAACTTACCAGAGCCTGAATCACAGCAGACGACCAGGAAAGCCCACAGTGACTGACATCCAAACAAGCCTCAGAAGCACAGAGGTCCAGCAAGCTGGAAGTCAAACACAACAGCCCAACAACACCACAAAAAGTTCCTTGCTGATTTGTTATGTGATTAGTAACAGCAATCACAAATGTGAAAGGGCAAACAAGCGGGGAAAACTACATTCCTTTGAAATTTTTTTGATGAAAAAGTTAAGGACCAAAGAATTATCATTTCAGGTCACAACTTTTCTGCATTCCTGGCTCTGGAGCATGTTCTGATGACAGAGAAAGAGTAATGAAACTCAAGAAACACTTATTCAAGAAACAAATATGTGAATGTTATGGCTAGGACACATCCATGGTTTAGCAGATGCTGGCGAGGGTGGATCTACAAGGGAAAGAAAGCTGTGAGTGGCCTCAGTGGGAAGAAGTTTGAACTTGTTAACATGCAAAAGGGCAGAACAGTTGGATGCAATTTGTAGCTCAGTTTTGGCCATGTTAACTCTATGTCAACAAGGGAATACACAAATACAGACAGATTCAGCAGACACCAAAGCCTACGATTCATCACCCTTATCTCCAGAGATGAGTGACTGGGATTAGTCAATATAGACTTCCCTTCAGTGAGTGAAGAGAAACAGACGCTTCAGAGAATGAGTCATTGACTTCCTTTTGGATTAATTTAATCACACCCTGAATCTGTCTGCCTCTATGCAGAGCCTCTGAAAGGAGATGAGAAACAGGAGCTCACACAGACATCTACATTTTACCACCCATGTCCAGCCATGACATAGGACTAGATGGAAGAGGTAGGTTGAGGTTGAAGAAGTTTACCAAGGAAAAAGGTTGTACTTGAAACATCAATCACCAAACCAAACACTCAACAAAAAATCCTCCACCCAACAAAACACACCAATACACAAAAAACATGTAATATCACCCCAGATGAAAAGGAGAAGACTCCCCCTTATCCTCCTTCAAAGAGAGATGGGGGAAGTTAACACATGTAATGTGGAGATGAAGGAAATGGATGAGAGAGAAATTGCTAATGATAAGAGAGGAGTCATAAGGGACAAAGCAGTAGACAGATAAAAGGGTGAAACTGCATCAATGGTCTGGCTAGAAGAGGAAGTCTTTCAAAGCCTTAGTGAGTAAAGAAATTTAGGAAGATACGAGGCAAAACCAGAAAAGGAGAACTTTAAGCAATGATTAGTTTAAAAGACAACAAGAAGAGAAAACTTGACGTGGTGCTAATAAACACGGAGATGAGAGGATTAGGATTAGCTTCTATCACAACAGAAACGAAGGCAAGAAGGACAAGATAATGGCAGAGAGCCTAGACTAGAAGTTTCATTATTGAAATCAGAGCCAGGGACAGGAATTGATACAGGAGGAAGAGTCAAAGAAAAGATTGCATTTAATAAAGGAAACAGTCTAGAAGACTTACACAGCTGCTAAACTAGAGATTCAGTGGGGAGTTACAGACACATTGTGGAACAGCCCACGTGCCTGGAGTAATGAAGTGGATGGTTACAGGCTCCACAAGGACAGACAGGGAAGGTGACAGGGATTCATTCTATACAAAGGAACAGCCTGAAAGCGTGAAGCTCTGCTGAAAAATGATTGACAGGCCAATAAAGAGTAAACAGGTCTGGATGAGAGGCAAGGCCAAAGGAAACAGTCACAAGCATCTGCCATACACCATCTGATCCTGAAGATGAAGCTTTCTTTAGAAAGCAGGAAGATTTCCAGGTTCTCATGGCAAACTGCATCCACCCCAGCAGCTGCTGTACAGGAACCATAGTGGGTCACAGGCAATCCAGTGGAATTCCAGGGCACATCAGGAACAGGTCAAGCAGAAGCTGTGATACACCTACCACTCTTTGGAAAGGAAGAAGTGGTGGGGGATGTAATGTCTGATGGTGGGCTTGGTCACAGCAACCCAAGATTAACAAGATCTTGAGGGGTGTGAGGAAGATGGGCAGCATAATTACAACATTGGATTTCAGAGGGCTTCACTTGGCTCAGAGAAGAGGTAGGTAACTATCCATGGCAAAGAAAGACTATGCAAGAGCTCCCTTAGGCACAATCTACACACACAAGTTAAATGGACTTGATGGGATACATCTGAGAATGCAAAGGAGACAGTAAAAAGAGTAATCTCTGCCATCTTTAAAAAGTTGTGGGAATTTGAAGAGGTTCTCTCTGACTAGAAGGCAGCAAATATCAGGCTTCTCTAGAGGGAGAAGTAAGACTCCAAAGGCAAGTCAGGCTCCTCTCAGTCTCTTAGAAGACTACAGATATATCTGAAAACCATTTCCAGACACACAAAACCCAAGAAGGTCACCAGCACAGATTCAAGGAGGGCAGATCATGCTCAACTGCAACAGCCAGAATGCAGTCCAGATAAATTCTAAGTACAGCTCTTCCCTCATCCCATTTCAACATTCTCCCTGGTAGGCAAATTGCAGAGATATGGACTAGGTCAGTGAACAGTAACTTGGGTAAAAGGCTGGCCTGGTTCAAGAGTAGTGCTCAGCACTTTCACCATCAGACTTACAACTGGGATTGATACTGGGGTCACTACTGTTACATGCCTTCATTAACCACATGAACACTAGGCCAGGAGGTTTCCTTTGCCAGCCTACAGATGACATGCCGTTGGAACAGTGGCCAATATGCTGAGAGGCAGAGCCATTATTCAGAGGAATCCTAAGATGCTGCAGAAATGAGCTGACAGAAGCCTCATGAGCCAAATGCAATTTTTCTGCACCTGGGACAGAAGAACTAAAGGGCAAAAACACAGGCTGGGGACTGCTTGACTTTTTTTGCAGGAAAGGGTTTAGGTTCCTCATGGACAAAAAGCTGAACATGGCTCAGCAGCACCCAATCACAGTGGTGAAGGTTAACTTCATCCCAGAGCCATGTTATTAAGACTGCAGCCAGCAGGTCCAGAGAAGTGATTATCATCCCCTGCTGAGCACTTGTGAGACTATATTTAGAGCACTTCGTCCAGGTCAGGACTCCTCTGCAGAAGAAGCATATTGGAACAAGTCCAGCAGAGAGTCCCTACGATGATTCAGAGACTGCCACACAGTCTCTGAATTTGAGATGAATTTGCTGAGTCTCAAGAAAGCTGAGGGAGAATTCTCTTTGGTGCCTTCAGCTTTGCAGTAGGAGGCTATAAAGATGGAGCCAGAGATGCATCCCCAGAGATGCACAGCAAAAAGACAGGAGGCAAGAGTTACATTTCATCAAAGTAAATTCTGACTCGACACAAGGAAAAAATTCCTCACAGTGAGGGTAGCTAACCACAGGAGAACAGGTTGTCCAGGGAAACTCTGTCATATCCTTCCTTGGTAATAACTGGAGCTCAGCTGCCCTAGGCCCTCAGCAGCTTAATGTAACTTCAAAACCACCATTTTGTCACCCTCCACAGATCTCTCCCAATCTCAGTTATTCTAGGATTCCACTATTCTCCCTCCCCTTACTGTTTTAGTTTTGTTAAACAGTGTTCTCTGTTCCTCCCCTCTGGATACTTCAGTTCTTCACATGTGTAATATATTGTCCTGGTCTAACTCACAAAGTGTAGTTATGGGAGGAAGCAGAACCCTCCATAATCACCTGTAACAAACCAGCTATGAAATGAGTGATGACAACAACGTTAAAGAATTAAGCAAATAGTTCAGATGTAAACAGTCAAAAATGCATTACAGAACATCTTCAGAAACGCTTTACCATTTAGCATTAAAATACTGTTAGAAATGTTTTGGTATTTAAGAGGACTGAGGGAAAACACACATTCATTTAAAGATATAATTAAAAACACAGCACAACAGTTCAGAAATTGGATTAAGCTAGATGCAGCTGCAATCTTCAAACTTAGTTTAAACCAAATTTGAATATCTGCAACTGAAGCTTTCGAGTTATAATCATGCCATTGACCCTCCTTCCTCTCTCCCTTTTCTTTTTGGTCACTGAAGACTACTGAAAGTATCAGAGCTCCAAGTCAGGAACAACTCCCTTGTAACAACGACTCTGACAGGGATCTAGTGAGAGCAGATTGCCTGCAAGGAAACAAGAATAAACTGGCTATTTAGAGAGATTATGTAATGCAGCACGGAACTGTAAAATGGGATTTAAAGAGACATCACTCTGCATTTCAACCCTGGAAGTAACTCTAAGAGTTGACCAATACTGAAGAAATTTGAAGAGGCTCAAGAACAGAGGAAGATGTTTTGTCAAAGAGTCCCCCTGCTCTGAGCTGGAATTTTATTCATAATTCTTTTTCAGAAAATCAGTAGTATTTAGCTATTTTGCCACATCCCTTAAAATGAAGTTGAAGCTGAAACACCACATCATCTCACAGGTGTGCAAGTTCTTACTACAAAAATTTGGTCTCTATGTACAGGTACAAAGCATTTTGTGGGCCTGAGCTTGCTGAACTTGTGGAGCTTCATACACTCAATTAGCACAGTACTGCACTCTGAAAATCAAAGTGATTATGAACAAATACAACAGTATTAAATCTTCTCTGCATAAATATTTTAGCAAGTATAAACAAGACTCCAGTTTCTGTAAGCAGCCAATTCCCAAACAAACACATACAAACATCAGCTGGTTCAGCAAAGAAAGGCAGAAATTGAATGGCCATGCCCTGCTGCATTATAAATAGTGAGGAAAGGTACAGCAAAGCCATGTGTGGTAAGGGAGACTAGTTCTGTGTAGTGGACATTCTTACATAAACCTGCAAACTACGAAATGTTCAGAGTTTACCCATGGCTTTGTTTAGAGCATAAATACACATATTTATAAAAACACCAATGCACACCATGATTTTGTAGCAGAGTCCAGAACTGATGAATACCTGCTGGGAGATTTTACCTTTGCATTTCCTCACTTTAGAATGCACGGGGGGAAAAAAAGTTATTACCTTAATAATTCTAATGTAAAACTGTTCTTCATCTAATTCTAAACATCCTTTCATTAAAAGCCTCAAAAAACAGCAGCATCATACATTCAGCCAAGCCCAGCTGGTAATTAAGTGAGAGACAGTGAGTCCAGATCACCTCCCTTCCACCTCCCCTGGAAAGAGACTTTACAGTAAGGGACAATTTGGCCCAGACTACATGGGGAAGGAGAGATAGCAGGGGGAGATGGTTGTTTTTTAAAAGGCAGCAAGTCCCTGCTCCACGGCTGGACTTTTCCCCGCACCACGTCAGGCCCGCAGGCTGCTGGCAAGCAGTGCGAGGCTCGGACCACACACAGGCTCTCAGCTGCTCTCCAGCACACCGGGGACTTCCACCCACCGCCCATCCCTGCCTCCCAGGCCTGCCCCTTCCTTCAGCAGGAGCCTGCACGGAGCACCAAGAGCACAGGAGAGAACCGTGTGCTCACAGCACCGAAGGCAGCAGCAGCCTTGACCTAAGAGGCGAGTGGCAGGACCCGGCCTCCTGCACAGGCTGTCCTGTGCCAGCATCCCCACGGGAGCGAGCTTCAGCACTTCAGCACAGTCAACTTTGGAAATGCCAACACAGTGGCACCAGCAAATAAAGAAGTAGCTCAGCACTTTTTATAACTGTACACTTTTCATACAGCCAACTACCAGTGCACTTCACTTTCACTCAATGAACAGCTCCATACAGTAAGTTCATTTACCCTGCTACACTTTCAAGTCTAACCATGATGGATATTTAACATAATTTCACCCCCCCAAAAAAGCCATGATCATGAGCCCACAGTGACAAGGTGAGATTTTTTAAGCTCATTGCCATAGCTCAATTTGCAATTAAAAACTATGTAAAGCCAGAAGTGTGATTAAAACCAGCAGACAACCGGCTCATTATACAGCGGCAGAAAAGAAAAGCCTTTCAAACACCAATTGCTCTACCTGAAATATCAGCTGCTGTTGTCATGCCTGGGACTGAGCAAGAACATCACTTAGCTCACTGAAAAGAACTTTCCCAGAGACAGATTGGCAGCATGACAAATGTAGGTTGGCTACAGAAATCAAAGACCAAATACTTGCTCCTTATATAAAGGACAGACATAGGAAAAAGAAAATAGAAGAAAACCTGCAAAGAGCTTCAGAGAGGCGTAACTAAAAAGACAGATTATTTTCCTGCTTCAAGAGTGTTTGGGAGAAAAGTTCATTTAAAGCAACTAAAATTTCTTGTATACAATGCTGATACACTTTAGCCAAGTCACAATCATTGTTTTTGATCAGGGAGGCCCCCCACAAAAAGCTGTGGGGAAGGAAAATGCTCAGACATATTCCCCAGCAAACACTCATCCAAGAAAAAAGCTGTGTTTAGATTCTAGAAAAACGCCTACACTGTCTTTACTTGTGATTACCTTTTGGCATAACCAAAAGGGCTTTTGAAGGATTCAAACACTCCACGAAGCAACAACACAGATTTCTTTCCATCAGCATTTTACTTTTCTACAATTACAGACAACTGTGAAGATCTTATGCACAAAAAGCCAATTTATTTTTAAAATGCCTCTTCAAAATGACAGTTTTGATTAAAGTGCCTTAATCCAAAACCAGTCTTCATTACGCTTAGTGGCTTTATCCCAGTGCTTATATAGGTTACATGTTAGACAGGAAATTTAAACTTCCTAAGACAGTAACTTCAGACCTGACACTAGCTCACCTAAAGTGCAAGCTTTACTTTGCCAAACAAACAAGGCCAATACACTTAAGTAAAAACAGCTGAATAAAACATTCCATATATAAAACAATCTGTATATACATTAGCAGAATAGTGCTGAGTAGAGAAATCTGACTATACTTCAATGACACAGATCAATCTTAACCTGTCCATACCTATAAAGATAAAATATCACATCAATCTTACTCTTCATACACCTATGGAGGCATAATATAAGGCAAGATTTTTCTGTGTTGAGTTGCAAATGTAAGATTAATTTAGGAAAATACCTTTCTCTAAAATAGCTCCCCTAAATGAGTACCTTATCAGTAAAACCCATTTACATCCCTGGTTAATTACATGTCAGCTTCTGAGACTTTGCTATGACAGTCCATCAGCTGTCATCTCCAAGAGTCATGAGACAGGAGTATTAATTAGCCAAAAAATGACAACTCCTGTCCCTTGATATGAGCAACAGCAAACTAGAAGACCATTCTGCTCCTGGAATAAAAGCTGTATTATTCACCCTCTTTAAAGAGTGTAGAATATGGAGATCCCAATTAAAATGTAAATGTGTTATGAGAATATTTATTTTAATGTCATCTGTGTGCTAAAACCTTTTTTCCATTTTTCCTCTCTCTATTCAATGATCCCATATTAAGCACATGATTACTTATATGCATTATCTCAACTTCTATTGCTTAAGACCAAAAATATTTGAAGAATTATACTTAAAAATAAACACGAATAAAGCATTTCAAGAACCCTGAAAACGGACTAAATAAAAAGCCACAACAGGTTTAACAGATAATAAAAAGGTGCAATGGGCATGTCAACCTTGAAAAAGCCCTTTTTAACCACGGTAATATTGTCAGGTGCCATTACCCTTTGTCAGTCAGCTACATGAACTCATAAATCAGGTGTAGCAGCCAAATGAAAGCACAATGAAAAATCATCTCTAGGCAGACCTGTCCACTGAATAATGAGGGGCCTGCCAAGGTTTTGAGGTCACATTCAAAACTAAATATTAATTATATCAACCATATTAATAAAAAGAATTCATATCAGCAAGACTAAATTTTGCTAGTACCATTCTGTAGAGTTTGTGCTCGTGACTCCTTTCCCAGGTTGGCGTGGAATCCTCCTCCTAAAGTTGGTGTTTTCCCAGCACCTGTTGGGGAAAAAAAACACCAACATGTCAAAGAGAATACCTTAATTAAAATACTAAAATAAAACTTATTGTGCCAATATATTCAGTATCTCTATAATCTACAACACGTCAAACAACATTAAGAAGGTCTTAAAATACTTAAGACATCAAGTACCAATACTGTGAAAATTATTTCTTTCTTGGGATACCATATGAATTACATGGCTTCATAAGCCCTCCCAATCTCAGTTCCAAAGAAACTACAAAAATCTCTCAATGTCTATTTTAAGCAGAACATGAAAATCAGTACTGTAAAATATTTCTCAAAATAAAGGAGGAAAAAATTGCTTAGTTAGTATTTTCTGTCTGAAGAATATTCAATGAAGAATTTGCAGAATTTTAATAAGTAATTATTGGCATTACAGAACATAAAACAAGTTTAGCATTCATTAATGACTGTGTTGGCTGCTACAGACATAACATTTATTTTAAAGTAACTTCAGTTTGTCATTAGGTAAACACAGCAACACATAGGCTACAAAAACTGCAAGTCTGGAACTGCTACTTTTACATCCTGAAAGGTTGGAGACTCAAAAGAAGTCTGAGTTGTAAATCAGCATAAGCTAGAAGCTGGCTTGGGCCAGATGCTGAGCAGCCTAGATGCAGAGATTGCTGAGAGTCACTGGAACTACTCATGCAAACCAATCTTGCAGAGCAGGGAATTAAACTACCAAGGACAAAAATAGTCTCCCACTAAAGTAGGAAGATTTTTTAAAAACAATCAGGGTACCTCACGCAGGATATCTGAATCTATCAGCTTAACAGCAAGTGAGACCAAAAAGCTAAATTGCACAGGATTGAAAACAAGCACTTTGTAAGTAATTGGAATTCTACTTAATTCAAGTAGTCTGGACCTCAGGATAGGGAAAAAAGCCATCTTTTTGTCTATGATGCCTACAGCTTTTCCTCAAGTTCTTGTGGTTGTTTTTTCCTCTTAGACTAGCTCTTCAGAACAAACTAGAAAGGCTTTGGGATAGACACAGAGAGGGGAATGAAGTGGCTCTTTAAAGCAGTTCAGGGCATTTCCTGTACACACAGGAATAAGATACTTCCATGGCAGGTAGAACTGATGAGAAACTGTGATCTGAACTGTTCATTCTTACCAGACTTTTTTAGCTCTAGACTCCTCTCAGTTGCACTTAATGTACCATCTATACTAAGGAAAAATCCAAACCCAAACAAAACCAAAACTCAGAAAAGCTAATAAACTAATATTCCTGCAGAATTACTACAGCTTTCAAGCTTATTTTTCCATATAACCTTTAAATTAGGTTTCCAGGGCTAGCCACAACAGAAACCAACTTTATTTCATTAACAGATCCTTTAACAAACAATAATCACCTCTCACATAAATGCCCCACAGATTAAGTACTTCATCCTAATAAGAAATGAAAAACATTCAGTAGTGATCTCACTGGGTACAGAGGTAACTCCCAACTCCATGTTTGACTATTAGAGAAAGCAACATCTCCTTGCCATTTTTACAGGTACAGCCACACTTCCACAAACACTTGAAAACAAAGCAATGCAGCAAACCAGAGAGATGTTACCAAGCTACAAAAGAAGGCATAACATTTTTGCTGGACATTTAGTAAGAATGGTTTACCTGGCAAAAAACATATCAACGATGGCAATAGTTTTACATTCCTTTTCTTCAGCAGCAAATCTAAACCGAAATTCTGCCTCTCGTTTTCTTTTTTTTCTTTTTTGTTTTTTTGGGGGGGTTTTAGGCTTGCTTTACTACAGACTTCCTCACTATTCTGGTGTGCAGCAGGAGAGGCCAGCACCAGTACAAGGGAGGAGGACACCAACCACAAGGCAGGAGCAGGAGCAAGCAGGCTGGAGGCAGGATGCTCACCCAGAACTTGTGTCAAAGGCACCGTTGCCTCCTTCTGCACACAAAGGCTCAACTTCCCAGTCCCCTCTACCCTTGAATATACCAAAATACTGAACTGCCTTGGACTGTCACTGGCAAAACAGCACTTTTAAACGTTTCCCTGTTACTAGTAAAAAGCTTGCACAAAACAATCTTTCAGTGGTGATAAACAATACTAATAACTAAATAATTTAACTTACTCAGGAGTTAAAATCCAAAATAATATAAACAAAATGAAATTAAGTTGATGTTTCAGTGATTTTGTTCTTTAAGACACTTTTTCATGAGACATCAAGCTATAACCTCATACATAAACGTAATTTCTTTCCAAGCTATAGAGACTGCAGCAGAGCTATCTGAAAGACAGATTCTGCTATCAGAATTGATGTACCCATTTTTCAGCAAGTTAACTGGAAAGGCTGAACATCTCTATTTAGCATTTGTCTTTGAAAACTGACAGAAAACTAGTCTGTTGAGCACTTACACTCTCAGAACTGCAAACTAATGCTGCCATTGACTATGTAGTCTCATCATCAGCTTTAATCTTACAAGCAAAATGCAAACCAAACTCATTAACATAACAACATAACTATTTGACTGGGTAATAAAAAGATAAACTCTTGAAAAAAGAAAACTGAAATCATCAAATTCATTTAAAGACAAAAATCCCTACAAAGCTAGCAATTTAAAAAGTACAAAGGAAAAGAACAGCAATTGCTAGGCACAACCAAATTAACATCCCAGCTTAACTGCAATTTTTACATTTCTTGACCTTTTCCATTCTTCCCCCACAACTTCAAAAGTGAATTAAGCAGGCTTTTGGTTTTTCACATTCAGCTTTCAAGACATACAAAAATATATCCGAGAAGTATTTGGTGTCTTCAAGTACTGCCTGCCAAATCTTCAACATTAACACTACCATTTCCCTAAGGCAACTTAAATGCACTCCTTCATGAGGTGCTGCCTCCCAAGGTACATTGCCATCTACTCATCCCATCTGCTGAGGAGGGCCAGCTGTGTCCTGAGAGGGCATCAGGCACAGCATCACCAGCTGGGTGAGGGAAGGGACTGTCCCACTCTGCTCTGCACTGGGGCAGCCTTACCTCCAGCCCTGGGGACAGTTTTGGGCACCACAATATTAGAAAGACATAAAGCCATTAGAGTGTCCAAAAGAGGGCCATGGAAGGCTCCAGAAGTATAAGCAGCAGCTGAGGTCACTTGGTCTGTTCAGCCCTGGAGGAGACTGAGGGGACACCCCAGTGCAGTAACAAATTCCTCATGGCAGGAAGAGGAGAGGCAGGCACCGAGCTCTTCTCCCTGGTGACCCGTCACAGGCCCTGAAGGCATGTCAGGGGAGGTTTAAGTTGGCCTCAAGGAAAAGGTTTTTCACCTAGAGGATGGTTGGGAACTGGAACAGGCTCCCTAGGGAAGTGGTCACAGCATCAAGACAGAATTCAAGAGGCATTTGGACAATGCTCTCAGACATTTGCTGTGATTCTTAAGAGTGTCCTGTGCAGGGCCAGGAGTGGGGCTTTCATGATCCTTGGGGTCCCTTTCCAACACAGGATATTCTATGACTCTATGATTACTTTTGGAAACTCACTCAGATTTGTAGCTTTGCATAAATGAAGCTTCCTTTTCTCTTCAAGTTTGCTTTGGACATTAACATGAAATTCTGGACAACAGAAGGTGTGGAAAAATTTGTTAGGCAGCTGAGAAATACAGCTAATTCAGTTTTTGTGTGATCCTCTCAGTGGGCTACATTGCCTTAACACAACAGAACTGAAGATGCAGGAGATTGTGTCTGGAAACTTGACAATACTCAGTCAAAGCTCACACAGGTCCAGACCCAGACCATAACCCTGCCTCATTCAAGTGCTAAACTACTTGTAAGAGCTGAGTAAACATCTGGGCTCTACAATCTTAAATGTCTTTTCCAACCTAACAATTGTATGGTTTTACAGTGACTATCCCTCCATCAGCCAAAAGCAGCCCTCACCACTCTGTTGCTCACAGCACAAGCACCTCAGCAGTTTGTTTTGCTCCACCAGCTCCCTAACAAAGTCATATCACTCTGCTTCTCTATAAAAATGCTCCTCAAACTGTAAAAAGTGCTTTAAGTCTGTGGTAATCTTGAACAGCAACAGAAAAATTATAGGTAACAGGAACAGCACTTATCAAATCACTCCACACAGTGGAGGCAATGAGCAGCCACTTGGGCATTTGCAGCTTAAAGGGCACTTTTCTGTCAGCCAGTGACATGATGAGTTTCAGATTCAACACCTGAAGGAGAAACAGATTCAGTCCCAGCACTACAGATTTTGCTTCCTCTACATAAATGAGCAAGTGAAGACAGGGAATGAAGCTGCTTGTAACCTGAACTGAAAGGCACCTGCTATCTGATAGGACCAATCCTACCAAAATCCCTCCCTGTCAAATTAAACCCAAAAGCCACCAGTCCTTTCTTCAGGACAAGGTAGGGGCAAACCTTCTATTTCAAATACATGTATTTACAGACCCAGCAAAAAATCTGGTAAAGTCTGGTAAAGAATGTAGACTGCATCACACCAATGGCTTCATAATCAGGGAAGACAAGATAATCTAAAAAAAAAAAAATAATTAATGAGCTTCCTAATGAAGTTAGACCATAAAAGTAAAAAGGAGGGTAAGTAAACATCCCACTGCAATTCATACCTATAAAAGCAAAATTATGCAATTCAAGTTCTGAAGATTGTAATTGAAACACTTTTCTTACTCATTTTTCCAGGGAAATGAACAGGTCAGCAGGTACCAGAGCCTGCTGAAACAGTATTGCCACATAAACTTACATAGCCAAACTTTAAATCTATTCCATCATAGCTTATTTTCATAACTACCACTGGCAAAGATAAATATAGTTGCATCCACCACAACCCAGCTTAGGACTGCCCAAGTCTATGAAATCGGTCTGCATCTAAGTTATGTGCACTATTCTGCACTGCCACAGCTGAGAGCAGCACCTTCTGTTGCTGCCATCCCAAGGACAGTACGGAAAAACTCAATGCCAGAAAAAGCTTCATATTAACTCTGGTGCACGATTGCCACCTGGAGGATTTGGGGAGAGAAGCAGAATTCATTTGATTCATCTCACCAGAACATATAGCAGATGATTATTTTAGATGCAAGTTCCCCCTCTTCCTTCCCAACACCACATGATTATGAATTAGCTTTGTAATGAGAAAATCTGGCACAGTGTAAAACATGTAAATACTCTTGTGGATTTCCATCAAAGGGTTCTGCAAATCCAGCATACTTCCTTTCTCTGTATTGCAATTGACATCAAGATCACTCTAACTTATATAAACCATGAATTTTTGTCATCTTTGAAAAGCTGGGCCACAAATACAAGGAAACTTTTTGGTATTAGTATTACTTTAACTTTTCAGTACTCAGTGTTTTTATTTCAAGTTTGGCATGTGTATTATTGTCAGAGCCCAGTTCAGGACTATTTGAAGCTGCACTGTAAGAAACATTTAAGGCCAGGATTTGGTCTTTCAATATCTTACATGGAAACTTAACAACTACCAATTAAAAAAAACCCTTACCCCTTTCATTTTTTTTAATATTCAGAAATACAGAAGAATCCTTTATTGTACACAGGAACCAACTGGACAAAAGCACAGAATCTGATACAAGCACAGAGTTCATCCCCTTTTGCAACTGTCTCACTACCAATCACCATGACAGTAATTGTCCATCTTAAAAAGTTCTAGAGGACAAAAAGGTACAGAAGATGAATCACTAGTAAGCTCAGTGATTAAATTTTATGTAAACTTTTTCCTCTGTGTAGTAAATCCCTCTCTTCTTTCCCGTTTGCTGACCATAACTTTTCATTTCCACAATTGTCAAAAGACAAATATTTAGATTAAGGCAAACTCTGGTCAAGTTCTGCATGTGAGGTCAAGGTAGCTCACATGCCTCGATGTAAAACATAAAGATTTTAAGGATAAAATAGTATACAAAATACTTCAGTACGCTTTCACAGGTATATTTAAAACATTGAACACACCACAGCTTTACTAAAGAGTTAAAGATACATTAAATCTGTCATGGGACACTGCAGAGTGACATACACATTCAGCATTTGTGGCAGTGCTAATGGGTCTCTGTAGTAACTTCATTATGATTTACTTGCAAAAAAACCTTGTATAGTAGAAATAAACTCTTCCTTGATGTTCTAAAATTTGAAGCAGGCTACTTAAAAAGTTGTGGAACCTCCTACACCAAAAACTTTAACAAACACTTGTTGGTGTGTTAAGGATTACTAGTTCACAACTTGCCTTTCCCTTATGAGGAAAAGCAAGAAGATAACCTCCCACCAGCCTCAAATTAGTGCACTGCAAACTCATGTACATTTGGAGATGCAGAGTTTTAATGCATGTTTGCTGTACCAGAGCCAGGGATCCTGACTCAGTGCTGAAGAAGAAGTGATGCTGCCACTGCCCACTGCAGAATCCTGTTTCTGTGATGGTGTCTGTGTATTTGTCACTGCCTAAAACCTCCAGGCTTAGCCACTAAGTATTAAGAGACTTACTAATAATTCTCATTTAAATCTGTACTAGAGATGTGACCCTGAATTCTCCAGCAGGGCAGGGACAGACAGAGCTGAGGGCACTCCATGGGTGCAGGGACGGGCTGAGGCCAGGCAGGATGTCAGACTGCATGTGCAGGTCAGGGTCAGGCCCAGCAAGGAGAACAAGGTCAGACACAGCCCCAGAATGTCCAAGCAGGGCCACAAGGATGGGCTGAGGCCACACAGGACATGAGCCTTGTTCTACAGGGTCCAAGGGTGGACAGGGCAAGGCAGTGGAAGCTGGAGACCGGCCCTGCTGTGCAGTCCCTGGGGCTGGGGCTGACATCCCTGAGGACTGGGATGGGTCCTGGGCCATGTGCAGCCTTGGGGGAACCCCAGAGAGAAGCTGTTCAGGGACAGCAAGAACCAGCAGTACCTGGTTTGTGACCAAGAAGTTTATCAGATCTGTTTTTCTCAACTTACTACCAAGCATTTAAAGGGAATTTCTGGAACAAAAGAAGCTGAGCTTCCCCAGACAGTATGCTTGAGAATCACAAGCTCAGTACACCTTGCAGCATCATTTCTTTGTGCTGTATTTCTCAGTTACATCTTCCAGTTTGCTGCTGTGCTGCCTGCACATCAACCTTCCCAGGTGGGACTTTTCTTCTCCTTTGATTGGTGTCAGAAGTCCCAGACTTCACCTTTCCCAGCTTCTTTAAACAAAAACCTGAAACCAAAAATCTGGGCTGTCAGGTTTGCTCCATGCTCAGCTTTCTCTTACTCTCTTCAGCTTCAGTTTTTCTCCTGTCAGCTTCAAAGAAAACCCTTATGAAAATAGTTCCTCCCAACAACTACCACAAGACATGGGACTCCCACCCAGACACAGTGAAAGAGCAATCAGAGAACTCCAGACCTTCAGACATGGCACACAACTCTTAATTTGCCTTTCTACAAAAGCAGCAGCCATCAAACCAGTGCAAACTGGCAAAGGGCTCAGTGTAACTCCATCTTCCAGGATGCAATTATAGCATAATGGAGAGGGAGAAATGCAGCTCACTTTTAGACCCTGTATTGCTGTACCTCCTGCTGGGATGTGTTCAAATGTAGTGACTAAGAGGCAGAACTGTTAAGAACTTGGGTATGAACAAAAATAAAAAGCAAGACCCATTCATTCCTATTAGCAGGATTCAAAAACTCTCCAAATTTGTTCAGAAGTCAGAGCAAAAAATCTGTTTGGCTAGTCTGAACTGGCTATCAATTGTAAAGTGAATAGTTATTGTTCCAAACTAGACTCAGCTAGAAAAAATACATGCCTCAAATACTTTCTGTGCAATCAACAGAGTTCTCTGGTACTAAAATAGGCATGATAACCATTCTCCACTAATACCTGACTGACCCAGGGTCAAATTAGTCAGGTTCAGAAACCCAATTTCAAGGCAGGGCTTGCATAGCAACAAGACAGTAACACAGCAAGGGTGAAGTGCTGAGGCTGGATTCTTTCCTGACTGTGACCACTCACAACAAAATTAAGAATTACAACTAACTAGACCAGTATGGAGCATATCAAAACTTTCAGAGGACCCACCTCTCAAAAGATCAACAAAACAATGCACAACAGCCCCTTCTAGAGCATGAAGGGGTTATTCTCTTGCTAATGAAATAACTTCCCAGCTCACAACCCAGGAAGTGACAGGTACCTTGCAAGAAGAGCAGACTTGCCAGTCTTTCAGACAGACAGCATTGAAAGGAATGGTGGGATTAGCTCTGTAAAGCTCAGAAAACATGATCTTTCTGTGAAGACTCAAAAGAACAGCTGTGCCAAGTCATACTGTAAGACTAGTCCAGTATCCTACCTCTGAATGAGAAAGTCCATTAATGTACATGCCTACAAGGGTAACACAAAACACAGGAGGAAACTTGTTGTGATAGTTCTCTCAAATAACCACCCTGGATTACAGAGATGTCTACAGATCTGTGGCTCAAGAATTTTCTGAACCAGAAATAATGTATTCTTTTAATGGCCACAACACATTTTTATTCTATCTGTCCAATCATTTTAAACTCATGTAAACTTTTAACGTCCACAACTTCAGATTCACACGGGGGAGAGTTTCTGTAAAAACCAAAACCAATCAAACAAAACCTCCTAATGCTTTTGAACTTCCTACCCACTACTTTGCAATCAGCTAGCAGCTAAATTTCTTAGCACTTTCTTAGCTTTTGCATTACGTGACCCTGAGCAGCCGCTCATCCTTGCTGTGTTATTTTACTGCATTTACAGATCTCTACTATGGCCCCATTCAATCATCTCTTTTCCAGTCTGAAGAGGCTGAGTCTATTCAGTCATTCTAACTGAGAGGCTCTTCAGGAAACTCTCCTCTTAATCACTCCTTCATCCTCTCTGTATCTTTTCTAGTTCTATTAGAGGTTTTCCTGAGGAGGGGGAAGAGAAGCCCATCAGAACTGCACACAGCACTTCAGCTGGAGGTAGCACTGTGGATACATAACACTGTACAGACATGCTGTATATGCTCTTTTAACTTCTAACATTCCCCTCCCCACTCAGGTTTCTTTGCACCATGAATGAACATTGAGCAATTTGTTTTAATAAAGGTATCCATTATGACCTAAGGATCTCCTTCCAATGTTACCCTAGCCAGTCTGGACGTAGAAGAAGAAACCATCCCACATGTGGAAGAAAGGAACAATGCTCACTCTCACAGCAACTCTTGATCCCATCTGCTATCCTACCACCCATCCACTAAAAGCAACAGGCCCTTCTACAGTCTTTACTATCCCAAATAATTCTACAAACCTCATTAACTCACCAGTCACCTGTTTTCCAGATCATCAGTCCAGATTCTATGGAATTTCACTGGCACCTCCTTCTTTACTCTCTAGACTATATTTGTTATCATTTGAAGAGCTACTTTGCTCTGTAAAGACTTTTCCTTATCAATGACAGCTCAGATTCTATAAAAGCTTCTGGTGAAAGATCTTGCTGACCATCCCCTGGAAATGAAAACATGTTTTGCCCACTTACCAACTTCCTTAGCTACAAAGGACCTTCAAGGCAAGCCACCTGGCCACAAAGCATTGTTACCCTATATTTACCTGAGCAGAACACATATTTCATCCTTCACAACTTCTACCTTCTTGGCTCATCCTGTGCATGTAGTTGTGGCACTGAGGAACATGGTTCAGTGATGGACTTGGCAGTGCTGGGTTAACAGCTGAACTTGATATAAAGTTCTCCTACAACCTAAACAATTCTATGATTCTACCCTTTTGTTCTACACACTCACTACCCTGCATTTTCCCAAGATTTCATGGAGAGCAAAGCAAAACCTCTCATTCAGGGCCAACTACAAACCCATGCTTCCTCAGCACACCAAAAGCTCAGTTACTAAAACATCAAAACAATGGAAAGGAACAGACACACACCTGCACTGGAAAACACTGGCTACACCAAACTTCTCTGTGAAAGGCATCAGTGTTGAGGCTTCCTACACCAGGCACATAATTAGCTTAATGTAAATACTGCCAGAGAAAACTTAACTTCCTCCAACCCTGAGAGAATAAAAGAAGGGATTTCCGATGTTTTATAGGGATTCTACATGACTTATTGGCCACTTTGTGTTAATATAGAGAAGTGCAGGACTCACTCCCTCAGTAAACAAATGGAAGATTCTGAAATCTTCATGTGTAGCTTGGCAAAATAAAAGCGTTTGTGACATATAAAAAAGAAAAATCAGTGTCTCGGTGCTTTCCACTCCCTTTTGCTTTTTTATGCTGAAGGTGAAATAAAATTATTAATAAATGCATCTGTATTCAACATGTAATAACACACAAACAGAAGCTGTTGTGGATCTTGAAAGGATTTGAGGAATATCGTTGTACAACCAGTAGCTCTGAACTCCACAAACACCAAAAGTCCCATTCAATTCCCAGCCCTGCAATAAAGAACCTGACATCCCTCATCCTTTGCAAACCTTAGACAACGTTCTCTGAGACACCCAGCCCTACTAACCATGAGCCAGGGACTCAAAAACAGCACCCCAGGCACCTCTGACACTACAAATGCTCCGCAGGGTAAGACTCTCTGACATCATCGGACCACAGTCCAAGGAGCCTCAAACCAAGGCATTTCATTCAATTTTGGTGGAAATTTACTAATATAATCAGAAGTCACTGAAAGGCATAACTTAGCAGAAAATGTTGCTTTCAGTAAGCACATGGTTTCTTACTTAAAAGAAATATACATTCCTTTGTAAATTGGAGAAATATTGGAGAAATACGAAGTTCTTCTTACACAATAAATGACTTTTCTCCCCATTCCAGAGGATTTTAATCAGTCATAAACCCATTAATAGAAAAGCACACATGATGAAGACACTACTACTGCAGCACAAATACATCTTTTCAGACTAGCCTGCATCACTCAGTTTATGTTGAGGAAAAAATTATTCACAACAGAAGCATCTGTTTTGGCACGTAAAGAATTATACCAGCATTAAGTCACCCATATCCTAATTTCCTTAAAATATTTCTGGTGTGAAACAGGGCCTGCATTCACAGAATCATGGAATGATTTTTAGAGATCATCCAGTGACAAGCCTGCTGTCATGGACAGGGACACCTTCCACCAGGCTGCTTCAAGCCTCATCCAACCTGGCCTTGAACACCCCCAGGGATGGGGCAGCCACAGCTCCTCCAGACAACCTGTGCCAGGGCCTCACCCTCACTCATCTTTGCAGTGACTTAACAAACCTACAAACAGCATTGTTTTTAAAGTCCTGTTTTGTCATTTCCACAAACAACACTTCCCCCAAGTACACACATCAGTGCACATGGGGACTTGTTAGAAGATCACAGTACAAACACACAGTGAAGCCTCTGCAACCACACCTTGTGCCAGCCAGATAAAGCCACCAGGAGCATCTTAGAATATGCTGCAATCACATTTTCATTTTTATATACCCACCACCTTTAGGGTGCCTACCTGTTTTTGTGGGCATGAGAATTTGTTCTTTCAAGGTAACATATAACAGGTAACTAACCAGCTATACAAGAGCAAATAATTAATGTACTATCCAGGAAAAAAAGATTACCCAAGAGCAGCATCTCAGGACTCAGACAAAAGAGAAAGGCTACACCTTCAAGAAATTTTGTAAAGTACTGTGCAATTCATCCAGAAAGGTAAAAAAGTCTCAGTATGGTGCATTTCTCTCTCTTCCTTTCGATTTTTTTTTTAAGGATAAAGGCATCCCAAAATGTGCTCTAACTTGCATGCCATCTGTCCTGCAAAATTTTGGGTGGGAGGGAAAAAGCAGAACAAGCCCTTAAAAATGTAGTCTCCACATCACAACAGGATAAAGTGAAGGATACAAGAGCTGCTCATAAGCTATAAAAAAATAATGCCAGCACCCTGAGTTGGAAGACAGGAATGGCATCAGACAACTCCTAGCCTACAGTAAACTCCCAAACTCTAATTTGCAGTGCTGCATTCTCCACCACAGAAAGAATTCCTCTTTCTTTCCCACAGCTATACAATCCATCAGAGCCACTTGTTTCACTGCTAAGCTCTTTCCCATGCTTTTGCTTATGTTTCTTTCTCCTTATACACATTCCCCATACAGATTTCCCATTTCTCCCTTTTCAAACACTACATCCTCCTCACACCCATTTTCCTTCTCTCCCCTTCTAAACACTGTGTCTTCTTGATGTGGTCATTTTCCATGTTTTATCCTCCAGAGCATTCACACAATCGCCCCAATTCAACTACTGACAGGAGACTCTTGACCCTTCATGTCCAGCCTGCTTCTCCTCCTTGTCCCCCTACATGTTCCCTCTATCTGTTAAACACCCAACCAACCTTTCCTGTCCTCTATCCCAAATAATTTAATCTACTTCCCCATTTCCTGTGCACCCAGCCCTTCCACAGAGCCCCAAATCTTCTCACACACCTGCCCCAGTCCCTCACACATTTATTCCATCACACTCAGAGCATCTCTCTCATCCTGCACAGCTCTTTTCTCCTATTCATCCTTGCCTTTCCCATCCCATTTCTGTCCCACCCTGCACGCTCTGCTTCTCCCCATGCATTGCCCCTCCCATTTCTACTCTGCGCAGCACTAGCTCCCACATGCACCATCCACATCTCTTCTTTGCACAACACGGTTTTCCACCATCTGTCCCTCACACCCCTTGCACAGCACCCTTTTCCCTATACATTGTCCTTATCTCCCAGCACAGTGTCTTTATCTCCTCTATACATTGTCCTTACTCTCCCATGCAGCATCTCCACAACCCCACCCTCTGGTACAGCATCTCCCTGTCCCTTTCCCCACACTGCTCGCTGTTTCCTCACCCCCATGCCCTGTACCTGAACTCACAGAATCACACAATCAACTAGGTTGCAAAAGACCTCTAAGATCCCTGAGCCCAACTATGACTGAACAGCACCTTGTCACACAGTCCATGGCACTGAATGCCATGGCCAGCCTTTCCTTAAACACCTCAAGGGACAGTGACTCCACCACTGCCCTGGCCAGTCCATTCCAATGTCCAATCACCCTTTCCATGAGGAAATTCTTTCTAATGTCCAACCTAAACCTCCCCCGGTGCAGCAGAACACTACGTTCCCCTCATCCTGTCACTCGTTCCCCGGGAGCAGAGCCCGACCCCCACCTGGCTCCACCCTCCTGTCAAGGAGTTGTAGCGTGGTACGGTACCCCCCAAGCCTCCTCTTCTCCAGGCTGAACAACCGCAGACTCGTGCTCCCGACCCTTCCCCAGCTCCGCTGCCCTTCTCTGGATGTCGTCCAGCCCCTCAATGTCCTTCCCGATTGAGGGGCCCAGAACTGGGCACAGCACTCGAAGTGTGGTCTCACCAGTGCCCAGTACAGGGGGACGATCACTTCTCTGGTCCTGCTGGCCACACTATTCCTGATAGAGGCCAGGATGCCACTCGCCTTCTTACCCACCTGGGCACGCCTTGGGCTCCTGTTCCGCCGCTGTCAATCAGCACCCCCAGGTCCTTTTCCGCTGGGTCGCTCATCCCTGTGCTCTGTTCCTGATGCCACACTGCTCACAGCCCCTTCACCCTGCCCCTGTCCACGCCTCTTCCAGCACCCTTTCCCTTCTGCCATGTGCCCCATCCCCGCAACACCGCCCGCTATTCCCCACACCCCGTCCGTTCCCTGTGCCCCCGGGATCCCTCTCCGCACACCGCCCCCCGCCCCGCCCTGCCCTGCCCCGGCCCGGCCGCACTCACCGTCCAGCGACACGAACTGCCCCACGGCGGAGGAGCCGCCGCCGCTGTTCTCCACGAACTGCACCTCGGACACGATGATGTTGTCCTCCAGCACCGACCCGCAGCCCGTGCACACCGCGTCCCCGCGCGCCGCGTCCACCTCGATCTCCGCGCACCCGCAGGCGCCGCACACCCGCCCGCCCGGCATCCTGCCCGCTGCACCGGGACGGGCCCGGCCGCCGCCCCCGCCTCTCGGCACAGCCCGGCACAGCCCGGCACGGCTCGGCACGGGCCCGGCGCAGGCCTCGCTCGTTCGCCGGCACCGGCACGGGGAGGAGCGCGGCACCGCCGCCACCCCGCCCGCTCTCGCGAGGCTTCGCCCGCCGCTCCCGCCCCTCCGGAGCGCTCCTCCCTCACCGCCCTCCCGACCCCGCAGCTCCCGGGGATAGGCTTCTCTGGGGCTGCTGCTCCCCCCAGCACCTGGTTCCAGCCCTCTGCTATGGGCAGGGATGCCTTCCACCAGGCCAGGTTGCGCAGAGCCCCATCCAACCTGGCCCTGAACAATCCCAGGGATGCGGCATCCGCAGCTTCTCTGGGCAACCTGTGCCAGAGCACCTGTGGCAGCACCCTCTGGGCATCAATCAAATTAATCCATCAAATTCATCCATCAAATCTATTCAATCGTTCTATAATGCTGAGATGAAAATTGTTGAGGCCTAATGAATTTATTTCATTACAGGACTTTGAGCCCTGCCTGACAAAGCCAGCATGAGGTTGAAGTCCAGTGCTTTGGAACTCATTTATTATTGTAGAATTACAGAATGGTTTGGGTTGGAAGGGACCTTAGAGGCCATCTAATTTCAACCCCTCTGACTTGGACAAGAACAGGTTGCTCAAAGCCCCATCATGCCTGGCCTGGAACACTCCCAGGGATGGGGCAACCACAGATGCTCTAGGCAACCTGTGCTAGGGCTTCAGTAGGGCTACAGTAAAGAATTTTTTGCTAGAATTTAATCTAAGCTTAGTATGTCTCACTTTGAATCCATTCCCCCTTGTCCTGTCGCTACATGCCATTGTAAATAGTCTCTCTACATCTTTCTTGTAGGGTTCTTCCAGGTAAGGTCACAGTTAGGTCACCCCAGGGCCTTCAGTTTTTCAGGCTCAACAATCCCCATTCCCCGAGGCCTTCCACATAGGAGAGGTACACCATCCCTCTAGTCATCTTGGTGGCCTTCTCTGGATTTGTTCCAAGGGGTTGATGTCCTCAATGATTCATAGAATCACTGAATCAAAGAACTCAGTTTTTATCCAAGTTATTGCTCACTTTAGCACTCAACCCACAATTAGCAAATCAGCACCATAACACAGATGGAAAGGAAGCTGAGCAGAATAGCTGCTGTAGCTGGATGTTTGTATAGACTTCCATCTGTCGGCTTTTGAAATGCATCATTAATGCAGAAGCAGAAATTTTCACCTTGTAAAACTCAATACTCTCAGTGCCTGTCTTCCACCAAATGACTCAGTGCAGCCAGGTACCAGGTATAGACCTCCAGGAACTGACTGGGTGCATGGTACAAAATGACTTGTTCATTTAGAGGCACACTGGGGCATGGACTAAAGCAATATCTTTCCATCCAGAAAGCTAAGCATCTTATAGGCCTCAAATTATGTCATTTGCCTAAAAATCTTACGGTTCTGTGCTTTTTGAAAAGAAAAATAGCAATATCACAATGGAGATTGTACCACTATGTACACAGTTGGTCTTCTTTCTTTTTATTTTATTCACACAGGTGTATTTGTTAAAATTAGAACATTGGGTCTCTCCAGATTCCTTCTGCTTCTTGAGGTTATTTCCTCCCTGAAGTTTCTCCTGCTGGTGATGAGGTAATGAGTGCCACAGAAGCCAAGCATGATCTCACAAAATTATACTGTGTAGATAATATCAGGGGAAAATTACATTCCTGATAAACAATCCCTGATAGGCTCTGACAAAGGTCCAGCACGAACACAAGAAATCCTGCAGTGAGCAGTTTTGAAATACCTTTCCATTAAAAAGTTTCTTCTTACCTCACTCAAGTAAGCAGAGACTAATGTAGTCCTGTCCTGTGAGGACTTAAGTTTTACATCCCTTTGAAAATTGCTGGTGCCTTAATTACATGTTGCAAGATTTTTCTGTGAGTCCCAAACAAGTTCAGAGTGTTTCACTTTGAGTGCGAGCAGCAGAGGGCTCTTGTGAAAGCCTAAGATACAGCTGCTGTCCAAAGAAAGAATCTCATTTAATGTCATACTGAAGAAGGGTGCCTTTTCTAATTTTTACCTTCTTATAAGTGAGATTAATTATGATGAAATAAAATGTCCAGAAGTCCAGAAGACTTCAGTCTTTTCCTCCCACTCATGAAAGCTTTCATGTACAATACCCCTTAAGTATTTAAAACATTTTCATAGCCAAAATAAAAGTAATTTTTCACCTCTGTAAGTTCTTTGCTCTTTCTGCATGCTAGAGGATTAATTAAACTTCTTTTGACCTATAGCATTGAGCCTGCTGGATGAATAACCCCTAGGATGGTTCATTTAGGCTAAAAAAATAACCTTTTAGTAAATTGTCCTAAGCCTGAGAGTAAGAGCTGGTCATTTAAAATTTTGAATTGACAAAGCTCCTTTCCCTGCATTATTTTGCTCTTTTAGTTAAGAGGAGCAAAGGACCTATTTTCCATTTCACCTACTCATATTTAATATCTCTTATTTTCACTCTTAACTGTTCCAAAAAGTGATGATCAGGATGTCTGTTAGCCCAGACCGACCAATTTCCTTCCTGCTTTGCCTCCAAAAACATCAAATACAATCCACCTGTGGGTGTATGGTTTTGACATTCAGTTGTTGAGGCTTCAAAGAGAGGAACAGTTCTCATTTGCTTGAAAATTATATTTTTTTTCCCCCTACTGCTCTTACAGCATCAGGAAGAATGCAGATGGGCTGTACAAATCCAGCCTGGAGTGTGAGGGAATCCTACTCTGCTGCTGTAAATGCTGTGCTGCACAACAGGAAATACACCGGGGCAAGTTGATGACACGTTACTGTACTTCTGCAAGAGATGGATCCTCCACTGTGAACATAAAGATTGGAAGCAGATCATTTAGTGTCATACGACAGAAAAGCCAGAGCCTTTCTGGCTTTTTGGTCATAACTCAACTTTCTGGACACTGAGTTTCCCAACACACCAGTCTGCATGGGAAATATTTTCATATTTGAAGTGAACAAAGCTCCATCCCTTAATTTGGTCAGCTTCTGTGAGCATCCTCAGCTTTCTGGAATTTCAGCTGGAATTGTTCCTCCTAAAATCATGCCTAAAAGTGTTGATGAAGTCACTCAAGAAGTTTGAAAAGGGACAAAACTTGAGGCAAAAGACAAGCAGAGGAAGCCTTTTTTGGTTTTGGACAGTCCAAGATAAGGCATAAACTATGCACTCAACCTGAAAATTTACACTTTGTAGATGAAGTCATAGGGTTACTTGATAGAGGAGTAGGAAGAGGGATTTCGAAATGAATTAACCTTATAAGGTGATGGCAAGTGAATACTTTTTTTTTTTTTTTGCCTGTGTCAGTTCAAACTGTAGCATTCGGCAACACTGGTGATGGACACGAGAGGGCACCCTAGGAAATGAAATCGTTGCCAGGCTGATTTTTTTTTTTTTTTAATCTGTTTTTCTTTTTTTTTTTTTTTTTTTTTTTTTGGGGGGGGGGGTGGTCTGCATCTTCTGTAATTATTTCCTCACATTGTTTTCATGACGCTCATTAAAGAATGGTAATTGAAAAAGCTTTGGGGGGAACATTCTGAGAAGAAAAGATTTTGACATCTACTAAATCATGTCACTGCTGTCCAGCCATAGCACTTGATGGCTCAGCTTGATTCCTGAGTATGAGACAGAGACCCCATGGATTTCCCAGTTACTTTCCCAGGAGCTGTGCCTGGTACAATTCTTAGTACACGAAGAGAGCAGAAAGCACAAATTCTGTCACCTAGAAAATCTGCCAAGAAATTAGCAGAGGAAAAGTCCAAAGATATTGAGCGCAAGATCCAGAAGCTACCACCACTTGGGGAAGTCTCTCATAAGCTGGAAGCTGTGAGCAGCTATTTTGCTCTGAACATCTGCCCCTGCCAACACACCACTTGAAGATGCATGACTTGTCAGTGGGTGCTTTTAAGAAGGATGTAAGCAAGGTAAAAATAGATGTGTTCTCCTGGTCTCTGACAATCTGCAACTTAAGGATTCACCAGCTGAAGGCTCATACCCACTAGCAGACTTTTTTGCTCTTTAATCAATTTTTTATTTGTGTATGCTTTCAAGAACTCCAACATCTGGTGCTTTGAGGTGTATCACAATATAGTTGGGTAGCAAGTGAAAAAGTTTAAAAATGGCCCAAACATTTCACTTGGCAATCCTGAGTTCTTTTGCTGTAGTCAGTGGTGAAGAGTTGCTCCCATTACACCTCTTTCATGTCAGTTGGGATTTTTTACTCCTGTTTTATAGCTTCCCTCAATCATGATCACTTTACAAGAGCACTTCTTTCTCCAGATAAGTAGTGTGATGCTGATCAGACAGTCCTAACACAAAATAATCCATTCAGGGAGTCATTTAACAGGAAACCCTTTCTAGTGAAACATTGGTTATGTTCTGCACTGAATAACTGCAGGCCTCCATCACTTGGAGTTATAAGCACAGGCAAATATTCCTGTAAAAATGCAATTCTGGTTGTCTGCAGCTCCTGTATTCTGAAATGTATTTATTAAAACATTAATGTATTCATCACTCACTATCAGAGAACCATTCCAGTCAGCCAACTGCCAGTTTAAGCAACTGTCTGCATAAGGAAATTGAACTGAAATGAGGAAATTCCTGGTTACAGGTCTCATGTTTGTGTGCACACTTGATACCTTGATGCAAATACATCTCCTATACAGCCTAAAAATGAGGCCTTCATTAAATATTGATACTCATGTGCAAGGGTAAAAAAACAGGGACTTGACACTGAATGGTTCTCACAGGGAGTTCCTATTGTTTTCCCAAATTTGGAACAGAAGGCCAGAATTTCAGACTAAATGAGTTGGAAGCATTAAAAAGTAAATATGAGCCTCCTTTAGTTCTGAAGAATAAGTTTTAAAAAGTAGCTGTGCAATGGTTCATTATCTGCGTTAGCACTGAGGTAAATTCAATGCAGTAAATTCAGTGCAGTTAAAAAAATATATATACTATAAACTCTGTAAATTACCTAAGATAGTGCTGGCCATTTATAAATTATACCTGGCAAGTTACAAATAGGATTAGGAGAAAAGACAGCCACTTAAACAGAAGTTTACTAGCATTGGATCAGGACATTAAAAACTCTGCTGTCACCAGGCAGTATTAATAAATAAAGTGTCTTTATTGGCATTTCCTAGGCAGAAGTCTGCCATAACCAGAATGCATGTGCTGGTATTGAAGAAGAGTATGCCAGTCAAGTGTTATTGAAAACCATTAAATGCCTGTGTGTCAACATAGACTCAAAAGTGTGTATTTTTTAATGTCATGAGCTGTTTGGCCATCAGGGACTCCCTTCAAACTGAAACCTGCACAATAAGAGAGGACATTGCTGCAGCCACCCTCAAGCCTCTGCTTTTGCCAGCATGGAAGAGAGGCTGGAAGCAGGGTAAGGAACACACTGTCCTCCTTCACACAGCCCGTTAGTACCAGGGAAAGTTATGATGGAGCAAGCAGCTTGGATAAATACAGGCTGGCCAGTGGGTGAGGCCAGTTCTTGCCTGTTTGGGTCATAGAGGACATCAAAGAATTGTCCTTTGAATGTGCCATGTGTCATTGCCTGCTCTTCTGATCAGAAAGTCCCAGAGTCTCAAATATGCCAAAGTTATCCAAGTGCCAAAGAAACCATCAGTCAAAACTGCAAGTTGCTGTCTGCTGTCTAAAGCTAAGAGCAGGCTAAATAAAAACACCATTAGACTTAGAGAAGTCACAGTATAATAATTTCCTGTCACTGGAGAATTTTCAAGAATTTGGCAGATTTCCTAGTTTGAATTAGTTGAATAAATTAGACAAGTAACATTTTTCAGAGGGCAGATATAAAAATGCCTTGAGTAAACCAAGCTGTTTCATACCAATAATTTGAGTCAGCCTAAATTTAAATTAGAAAAAAAAAAAAAAAAAGAGGAAAAGGAGATCACTTATATTTTCTTTAAGTGTGGAGTTATCAAAGGGAAAATCTGCCACAATTTTCAAAATGAAACATTTATCAGCAGCTTAGGTCTCAGTGAGTGCATTTTTTAAAATTACAATTTAAGAGAAAAATGGTAGTGCTGTGCAAGCCACGTTTCCTTCCCCACTCTTTCCTCAAGGCAGGAAGTTTCTTAAATAGGATCCATCCCCCGACGTGGGATGCCATTTCTTCAGAAAAAAGACCACATCAGTAGCACAAAGGGGGGATGCTGTCACCACAGCCGTGCCAATCTCTGCCTTACTCAGAAAGAGCAGGATCATCTCTCTCCTCTGTATTTTACAGTTCACCTTACTTAGTTGGGAACTGGGAGCCATAGAACTGATGATGTGAGTGAGAGACAGGTCTGGAAATTAACACTTCCCTGGGAGGATCTGTTGGTTCACATCTCTTGGCTTTCTGTTTCCAGGTGCTGCAGATTCAGACTGCCACCTGTCCCCATTAAAATCACAGTTTTGTGTTCTTCTTCCCCATCTCATGAGTTAAACACGTATTTTTTTTCTGTAAATTAAAAGTGGGAATCTGATATAGCAATATACCAGTAAGATCTGGAGCCTTTGGCTTGCCCTTCCATTGTCTGTGCTTCAATCAGTCAGCTCACACCAAGATTATAAAAAACCTGAGCCAGGAGTTTACAGTCTGAAGCCCAAATTGAACAGAGCAGTCAGCAGATTATGTATTCGACCAAACAATGAGGTCTTCAGTCCCTTTTTGAACCAGTTCTCATTACAGGGGTTATGTTTGTAACATATTGCTGAGAATTACACAAAACCATTATTTTTGTAATGAGTACAGTAGACAACAATGTTGTCAATAATGCAAGTTGTTAGTAGCATGTGTATATTTATAGCAGCAGGAGAAGTATTTCAGGGAGCTCTTAGCATGTTCAATTCCACATCCACATGCATGCAACCTTTCAGAAAATAAAGCTTAACTACTATATGCTTTCCTTTGGAAGGGAAAGCTAGAAAAGGATGTTCCCATACATTTTCTACCTATGTTATTTTACATATAGAAAGCCCCATTGAAATGGCCTTTTTTTTTAATGTCAGTAGAGAGGATGTCCCAAAAAAGGACAAAATTATAGTGTTGGCATTTCTAACAAATAAACTATCTTCCCTTCCTAGTTTATCCCATTCTAAACAGTAACTGTGGAACTTTCTTCCTAATAAAGCTTTAGAGCTACTACCGTGACTTCTCACCCATGCTACAGAAATACTATCCAGATGACCAAAGATTTTGTAATGCAGCAAGCTGCAACAAATATCCAGCTGAAACAGCAATTTAGTGGACTCAGAGCAAAACCAAACTATTTTTATGGCACATAAAATAATGAGGAGCCTTTCCCAATATATACCGTGACTAATGATCATCAGCCTGTACAACAATGACACTTTAGCCACTCCCTCTGTGGTCACCTTTCATTTGCAATCATCAAGTCTGCTAAAAACAAGAGGAGAAATTGCAGTTTAAAAGTGAGATTTTATCAGCTTTCCCAGACAGAAACAGATTGGGAAAGAAGAGAAAAAGAAAAGTTCCTCTCATAGTTGAAGGAGTAAATGAGCAACTATTAAGCATTCTAATTAAATAAGTGCACATATCCTGCTAACAAATTTTCTTTTGAATAACAGAACTGAAAGGTTGATACAGTGTTTTGGTTTTGGTTTGGTTTGATTTTTTCAAAAGAGTAAAACTAAACCCCAGAATTAAATTATAGAAATAATGAAAAAAATAATTGAGAAATGTGCACATAAAGTTTAAGCTGGGAAATCACAAGACAAATATTCATTTTCCTGTTTTGAAATAAAATCCTAACCTGTTGATTTATGTTCCCTCTACACCATTTCTCACCCAGTGAAAACAGCACTGGCCTGCATTGACAGTTCTCCTGAAAAGCCCATGAACCTTGAACAGCATTGCTGAAATCCTGCATTTCTGCTATAACAAGCCTGGCAGCCTGCAGAGAGCTGATGTAAGTGGCTCCAGACACGTATTCTCCACATCACCAGAGCTTTGCTCTCCTACACTGACAAGGGGGATGCTGACATGCAGCACCCACAAGGGCACGGCCTGCCCTGGGTCCCCTGCGTGTCTTCATCAGCCCAATCCAATGCAGCAACTTCTGGGACTGAAGGTGAGACTTCTTCAGCCAAACTCCTCTGCAGACAAGCTCATAGCACAAGTTCTGTGGTACCAGGCCATGGCCTCTTCCCCTCTCTACCTGTGCCCTCCTGCACCACGATCCATGGACAGCTACCTCTGCACTGTGGGCTCTTGGAGGGAAAGCCAGGTGTTATCTAACTCCATGAAATTCCACTGGGGAGCTCATGCATTGTTTTCAGCCTCTAATTTGCCACAGGATCATGACCCATCAGAGTTTTCCACCATCCACAATGCTGCCACTTCAGCCTGTCACTGCCACATAATCCCCTCTAGGTGACATTTCCTCCTGGGTGTAAGAGGTTTTTCTACTATAAAAGGTCCTGAGAGACCAAAATGACAAAAATGAAACAGCCCTGAGGAGGTCTGGGAGAGCAGCAAAGTGCTGATCTGAACATTCACCAATATAACATTGTTGAGTCTTCTGGGAAAACTTCATCAGACTGGGAATCTTAATGTAAATAAATGACTACTTCTGGATTCTTGCAGCCCAGCAGGCCAGAACAGGTAAATATCTACTATCTCAGCATTCCAGCAACTATTAGAAATACACAAAAAGGTTTCAATCATGCTTAATAATTAACAGCAAGGAAGGGAGTTTCAGGTATTGTGTTAATCAACAGGTGCTAAAGGAATATGACCTTTTTGGAGGCAAAGTTTGGCATGTCAGTCAATTTATTCCATGACACATTCTAGAAAACACAGAGACACAATCAGCAAGACCACTTTCTTGCTTCAAGTCTCAATATTTGAACAAATGAGTCACTGATACATGCTTCAGATATTCCTACGCTAAAACTAGATTATAAGTCATATGTATGAAATCCACGCCTGTGCTATAAGCTGCCTGTGACAGCTTTTTCCAAATACTGACCCAGAGAATGTCTGGTATGTTCAGACTGATCTAAGAAGTCTGGATTTTATATTCATGATCCCAATTTATAAGAACATGTCACATAAATGGACTTGTTTCAGCGCTGATTTCAAGAACTAAGGAAAGTACAGCAACAGAAAAAGCTGTGATGGTCCATTGGTGAAGAAGCCAAATTTCATCAGATGTATATGCTTCCATTGCCTTAGTAAAGGGAAAACATGGATTTTTCTGGCAGCATCTGAGTACAAAATGAAGAGTTCATGACTGAAACTGTTAAATATGCACTATTGATTAGTACATGCAGGGAGAAGTGTAGAAAAGAGCTGTTATAACTGCTCTAATGACTAAGATAAGGGCCTAAGATTCAGGAAAGCTGGGTATAATTGCAGGCTCTGACACAGACTTCATGATCTTGGGCTACTCACCAGATACTGCCAACCCCAAGTGATCCATCTATACAATGAATGTATGTTTAATTAAAGCCCCCCACTGTATTTTGGTTCGTTCTCCTATATTGTTACAGAGAGACATGGACCAAGAGGGAGGTTTCTTTGACCATGAAGGAAGGGAGGGATGAGGTGTAAGAATCCTCTCAGAGATAAATGTGATTTGATCCAAGAAACAAGCAAAGCACAGCTCTGGCAAGCCCGGGGGCTGAAGGAAAGGCTTCATCCATGAAAGTGGCATGGAGTTGGAGCTGGGGGACGGGGATTGCTGTTGGGAGCATTAGCACTGTAGGGATGACAGACCCACCTGGGAGGAGGGTGTAGGTTTTACTATCAAAACCAAACTCATCTCCTTTGCCTTACATCAGAGCTACAACGATTTGCACCAGAAAAACAGTTAGTTCTAAAACCAAAATAGCTCCTTAGTCAAGGGCATATTCTAGGGATTGAATCATTTTTAGCAAAGGAGAGGGGCTCAGTGTCAGAGAGTTTGACAGGGAACATGGGAAAAGCTAACTGACCTTTATGGAGAATGTCAGCACAGGGAACCAAGGCTTAATCCTCAAAAAGCCCTGAGGTATCACCTTTATTGGTGCCAGGAAATTTGTGCCCCTCTAAACAGGCAGGCACACTTACCACAGGAGCATACAGATCCAGATGCTGTGTGTGCCTTGATTATTGCATAATATTACCAAATAGGATTTTTTAAAAACCTTTGAAATGACCTGTTCAAACAAATCTAGCTTCATTTTTCAGAGGTCAGTAAAAGGACCAGCTCATTTCTTTGATGTAAATATTAACTGAGTCTGTTGAATCTGCTCTGTCACTCCTTTCCTGAAGAGAGTAAAATGATATGTTGTCAGACACAATGAATTTCCCTTTTGCCAAACTGGAATACAATCACTAGAGCATCGAGTTAATTGATCTGGGATGGCTCAGGAAGTACCTTTAAAAAGTGCAGTATCAACAGCTTTGCCTTGTAAGGATGAGGAGCCCTTGACATACATAGATCTTCAAGTTTCTTATAAACTTATTTGATTCCTTGTAAAACATTTTAATTCTCTTGGCAAAACCACTAAGCCTTTGTGGGGATGCCTTGGTGACTTGCCTTTTTGAGCTCCATCTCCCTCCTGTTTCTTTTCCAGGTAAGAGCAAGCCAAGAATTACAGAGTTCTCTGGTTCACTGCTGTTGTCCCTGGCCACTGCCACTGGCAGGGATCAGCTCTGCATTTTGCTCACCACTACAAGAGCCACTGCACTGAGAATTATTGACATTGCCACCCAGGGGGCTATAGCTGTGTGAGTATAAATAAACACAGTGCTAGGAAAAGACACTCAAGGATAAATAGCAAAGGTAGTGCATTGTGTGAGACCAAAATAACTCCGTGCTGTCCACTGACAGTGCCTTCTGCTGCATGTTGTGTACTGGCCATTTCCAGCCAGGGCCCTTGTCTTCTGCAAGGCAAAAAGCATATGTGGCTTCAGAAGGCATAGGGCTCCTCTCTGTCCCTCCAAGACGGTGACTCTGAGAAGCTGGGACTCACTTATAAGTACACTGCAAGTAGCAGTGCTCGATATCCAACGTGTGCCAACATTCTCAGAGCTGTGAAGATCCCAGGTAAAATTACCAGCACCTGTATGGACTCTTCTCTCTCTCCCTCCCTTGCAGTCACAGGGCCTCTTCAGCAGCCCCCTCTGGCAGGGCCCAGTTAGGGGGTTTCACCCATGCTCTGTATCCCCAGAGAAGGCCTATGGATGGTGCAAGGGAAGTAAAACATACAAATTATCTCATTGAGAGGCAGAAACATGACAGAAGGATTTGGGCTGAGTCAACTGGTGTATGTTTCCCCAATGTATCTCACCAATTTGTGTGAGAAGGTCTGTGGGTGCTTGGGACTGTGAGGGGAGAGAAGGATGCAGCCCATAACATCCATGTTTTGATGCAGTGGGGGGCTTGAGTGAGAGCCAGGGGTCTCTTCTGCAATGGGTGTTGAAAGAGCCACACTCCTGGCATGTAACTCTATTGATATTAATTCATCAATGATGAGCTTGGCTTGGATGATATGTCACAGAGAAGTATTTTGTCAAGATACAATACATTGACAAGTTCCTGATCATCAATGGAACTGACAGATTCACATTTAGAACTCATTGGAAAGCTAAAACAATGTTTTGGTATTTATAATGGTGTTTGCAAATTTGTTAGCACTTGCATTATGTTATTTTACTCTACAAAGTTACTATTCCACTGATTCATTTATTTTTTCTTCGTTCTATTTTAAAGTAGAACATTCTGGAGAAATCTGGAACTCAGAGACAATTAATTTGTTTTGCTCAGCCTGGAACAGCAATGTTTATTTTGAAAATAATATTTTAATAATCGTTTCCAATTACAAAATAATGAAAGACAATTCTTATCTTGCTTTAGTTATTGTATTATATGTAAGCCCTTTTAAGCAATAAATTCCTCATGATGTTAAAACTAGATTCCTGGATTTTTACCCAACACCTCTCTTTGCTACCAGCCTTCTGCTCAGTGTAGTAATCAGTTTTCCCTTTGAAGAGAATGTCCCCTCTGGAGTGGTATTCTAGTCACAACAGTCAGGTATTTCAAACTGTGAAGGGGAGGTCAAAAATTAAAAAAGAATATAGTTCTACTCATGCTAAGGGGATAGTAACACAGTGATCAAGCACTGTTTGGAAATTAAATTAGAATAGCACAGAAAGTAATTATTTTAATGCAGATATGCTCTCAGCTAGGTTTCTCACCTTTCCATAGTCATACAACTTCTGCTGAAAAATTACACCTGGGACATTTGGACTGTCATCAACCAATAGTTCAGACTCAACATTAAGAAGTACTGCTCTTCAAAGAGATTATCTAAATTGTCTATTTCATTTCTTATAGGCACACACAACTTTGTCCTGCTTAAAGTTACATCCTCAATACAACATTAAGCTCTGTTCTTATTGGGTTTTGCTCCACCAGATTTCATCATCCACAGAGGTGGTTCAGAAATACTGTGAGTTTTGCTCCAGGACATTCATGGTTCCATGTACTCAGCAGGGGATGCAGTGTCTTGCTTGTCCAGATATACATCTGCTGCTTCAGGCCTGGAAAATCTGTTTCTGCTTCCAGCCAGAAGTCTCCAGAGGATTAAGTAGCCTCCAGCAAAACTCTTCTGCAATAGTGTTGAAATAAAAAATGTTAACATGTCCAAAACACTGATTAAACCCAAATTAATCCTGAAGCAGTTATGGCAGCCCTTCAGTGCATATGAACCTGCTGAACCAGCAACTGTGCAACATCTGAAGCAGCAGCATTTCAGAGACAAAGTAAAAGCATAAAAACCCCTCCAAAGTCTGCGTGGGGTATGTTTTCCAAGAGCTTGTCTGCTGCTAACTCCTAAGTGGCAAGTCCTTCACCTTCACTACTGTCATTGTAACCTCTGCCAGCTCAGTGAGACAAGAGCACATCCACTATCAGCTGCTACAGCTGATCATGTTGATGTAAATTCAGTTTCAGAGAGGCCTCAGCCCGCCCAGGACTCTTATTAGGTCTCTTAGGGATTCATGAAGTCCTTCACCAACACCTTGAGTGAGCAGTGGGAGGTTCAGGACAGGAAGTCCTGCAGTACCTACAGCACACCTGAAGGGTGGCAGATTAGAGAGGAGCAGCAGAGACTGCTGCTTAAACCCTGTAATCCTCACAACCACAAGTTAGAGACATTCCTGGCAGCTCTGGTTCCTGGACCACTACTACTACCACCACCACCCTCTCATTGACATTCTCATGTCACACGGGTGATTTGGGAGCTCTGTGGCATTTAGGACATACTACATTCAATGCTGCACAATTTAAGGCACATTTCTAGGGAATTCAGCAGTGGAATTTTCTTGGTCTTCCTTTCACTACTAATGTACCTGTAGAAGCCCTTCCTGTTGCTCTTCCCATCATCCCCAGCTATCAGTTCAAGCCCAGTTTCGGCTTTCTTAATCCCATCCTGTGTAGTTCTGCACTGCTCCTTGGTTGCCTGTCCCTGCTTACCCCTATTATGTGTTTTCTTTTTATGTGTGAGTTAGTCAGTAGTTCTCTCTACACCCTGGCCTCATGCACTGCCTTCTTAATCTCCTGCATGACAGTAGGGATCATGCCTGGGCTTTGAGGAGATGGCCCTTGAAGATCATCCACCCTAAACCCTCCTTTACTCTTCACAGCAATATCCCATGACCAGCTGCTTGCTAGTTTCCTGAACAAGCCAAAGTCTGGTGTTCTGAGCCCAGGGTCATTTTTCTACTACTCACTTATCTCTGCTTTCTCATGGTTTTAAATTCTACCACTTAGCAGGTTTTAGATCAGGCAGTAAATCTTAAAAAATCTAGAGCTTGAGACAGTGACACTTCTTCCACTAGTGAGAGAAGGCTTCATCTTCTTTGTCTTCTTGGCCAGGTGATCTGTAGCAAATGCTTACCACAATGTTCCCTGTGTTGGCCTTCCCTCTGCTCCTGGCCACCACACAGTCCATAGCAGAATTCCATGCATGTTGCTGCTCCTCTCTGTGCAGAGCATAACTGTCTTTCACATCTCACCCTCCTCCTTCTAAAATGCACATATCCACCCATCACAGCACTTCAGCTGTTAGAGCTCTTACAGCATCTAAGTTTGAAGGAGCAATGGGTGGGTCAGTACCCTGCCTATCCAGGTCTGCAAGACTGTGCAATGCTGTGAATACTGTGTCTCCCAATCCACTCAATATGGAGATCCAGGCACCGTCTCAAGATGACTTGCTGAAACACTTAAATTAGATGGTGCACCTTCATCTCTTGATTGTTACCCTGAAAAATGATAATAACAGCCTTGGGGCAAGGCTTTAATCCACAATCCCCACACATCCCATTATAGTTACAAACATGTCATGCATCTTCTGTCAGGTTCAGTTGAAAGAATTCTTTTCCAATGTAGTAAAGACAGATGAACAATGGAAGCCCTCTCAGAGATCTAGTTTCCATTTCCTTCACAAAGTCAAGGACTTCCCTGCTTGCCCAGATACGGTCATGGTTGATGTGCTTTAGTTGGCTTCAGATAGGAGAGAAAAAAGGAAGGAGCCACACAGAAGGGAACCCATCTGATGAGGTCAGACCTCATCAGGACCAGCAGACTTGGGAATTTGTTGTCCAGAAGTGATTTGTTTGTGTTTGTTTCTGCTGTATTCAAGGAAATGGGAAAAAGACTGTTTATTCTTCTGTAAATAAACAAGATCTCAGGGAGAAATACACTAAATTTATAAGAACATTGTCTCTTGCAAATAGAAAGGCTGTGACAGGTGACAGCGTACTTACAGCCTGTTCCTCGAGCCTTAGTATGATCTCTTTCACATGGAAGAAGAATTAGGGTAAGAACATCCTGAAATTCTTCAAATTGCAGTTTGGTTTCTTTCCTTCAAGCTGTAAAAATCTCACTGCAGATATTTGCAATTCAGTTTGAGCCACAGAAGCTGCAACTAGTTTGTGGTCCTTCCAATGCAGCTTCTTTAAAGGATGAAGGTCTTAGTCCCAGCCAGCACAGGAGCACATATCACCAACATTTGGAAGCAGGAAAATCCAGAAAGGAAATCCAGATTTTAAGGAAATCCAGACTGACAACCTCTCTTCCTGCAGCAAATCATTGCCTGATCCAGTTTCCAGTTTGAGTGCTGCTCTTTCCCACAGTACACCTGCAGGTAAATAAGCAATACAAGCAACACACCCATTCCCAGGTGAGGAGCAAGTGAGGTGATGGTGCAGCTGTGTCTGTACAGGATCTCCTTGAGTGGAGGATGGTTGGTTGGTTGGTTGGCTGGTTGGTAGTTTTAGCTTTGAGAGGGCAAGGGAGACAAACCGCAGAATAAACAGGAGCAATAAGAAGCATCTTTAGAGCTCTGTCAAAGAGTGTTTTGTCTATGCTTTGTCTACCTGTGAAGGGAACTAAATGGATGAGCTAAAAAATATTTTCCCCCCAGAAAGGAAACACTGGTGGGATCAGGAAACACAATGTCATCTTTAACTGCTGCAGCACCCAGTGAGTCCACATTTCTAGGGACAACCAGCCACATTCCTTAACACATACAGAAGTGTTAGTTCACTGGTCTCACTAGATCTTAGCACTACTAAAATGTCTCTATGATTCCAAGCAAAAATGGACAAATACTGTTATTTTGCTGATGAAATGCTGGTTTTGGCCTGCACAGAAAAATGCACTGCTTAGACTGCCTTGGTATTCCATGTATATCAGGTACTGGCCCCTAACAGGACAAGAAGAACAGTCTGAACCAGGGAGACTGGAGACAGGGAACCTGCAGGACCTCCAGGTCCTGCCATGCTGGCTCACAGAGAACCTGCTGAGCACAATGGGTGCTGCCTTCATAGGCTGCTGCTCCAAACCCAACTGCAATACAAGTAAAATGGACTTGAGCTCATTTCACTTTTTTCCATACCTCAAGACACCCAACTACACATGATGGTCACCCCAAATCCAGCTGCCTTTCTTGCTACACTGCCCCCCTTTCTCAAAACTGCAAAGTCTGAAACTCCTAAGGACAGAGTTTCCTTAATTAATCATCAGGCAGACCTTTTTTTTTTTTTTTTTCTTTTCTCTGTTTCTTTTTCCATTTCTGAGTTGTGACATTTCCTGCCAACATTCTGCTTGGAATGAATTTCTACAACAGAGCCATATAACTTCTGAAAATAGATACTTACACTGGAAAGCCTGACACACCCTATATGGAGCCTGTGAGTGGCAGAACCATAATCAAAAGAGAGTCAAGACACTAGGCCGTGCTAGCAGCATTCAATTAGGCTCTGAGCAAAGCAGCCCTAAGAGAAGAAAGTAAATGGGAACTCGGTAAACGCCCCCAGGCTCTTTTCATCACTCAGAAGCACTTCAGTTTGTTCTCGTTAGGGTGACCCTACATCAGGCAAGTTACTCCAATATAGCTGGTACATTGAGAACTCCTTGAAAAATAAAAACTTTCAGAAACAGCCAACTGTTGTGATTTCCTGATATGAAACTGCATGTAAAACCTATGGGGGAAAAAAGCCAGTAGTCATATGGTATGTCTGAGCTCTGCCTATCATTAGCAAGGGTGGATTTTTCAGGATAAAATTCTCCTGGGCCAAATAACAGGAGAGTGATAAATAAAGCTTGTCAACTGCCCTTTCTGACTCACTCTCTCCTCTCATGGGTGACTCACTGTCATGTGTGAAAGGCTGCCAGGTCTTGCTTACATGCTGAAACAAGCATGGGTTCTCTGTGTTAGACACACATAACCTCAGAAAAAGCAGACGCTTGGTGCTGAGAAGGCAGCCCTGGAAAGGACTCTGCTGACTAAAGGACCTGAACTTCAAGGTATTTCTCAACCCTTTCTGAAAAGTTCAAGGTTGTTGTTAGATTACCACAGAAAACTTAGATGCAAAGCCATGGCTGAGGACTTGGCTGGTGAGTGCAGTGTTTTAAACCATGGCTTCCTAGGACCACGAGGGTTTACCCAGGTGAGTCCTATGGAGTGAGGCAGCCAGAACATTCTAGGTGCAGACAGAAGTAACCAAGATTCTGCCTGGTCTAGAGCTGCCTTTTGTCCAAGGAAAATGGCATGAAAAAAGCGTTGCTCATTATTTCATGGGGCTGCTCCCTCAAGGAGCCTGTGAGGAACCTGCCTTGAATCTGTAGAGGGGCAAACAAAGCACGTGGAACATCATCTCTGAGCGTGAATTGTTCGTTGACTGTTCCTGAGCAGCACCAGCAGCTGCTCAGCACTCCCTCCTCTCTGCAGTGACAAGGACCTTGCAGGTAAACAGCCATGCACAAAAACCTTGTTTGCACCCAGGAGCTTTGCTGCCTACGTGAGTGTGTGCTCCACCCTTTGGTCTTCTCCTGTCATCCCGGGCCCACCACCGGCCAAGTGCGCAACTCTGTGAAATCTCTGCCCCAGGCACTAATAACAAATCCCAGTTATTAGCACATACCACAGTCTGCATTGCCCTGCAGACAGGTGGCAAAGGACACCTTGCCCTTGTACCCTTTGGAAGGCTCCATGCACTGTCTGTGGCTGTGCTGTGACAAAGCAGAGATGCTTTTGCAAGGACAAGTGTGCTAGGATGTCAACCCAAAGGTCCCAGAGGGCCCTGTGCTGCAGCTAGAGGGATACAGCTGCACCTGTCCTTTGGCACACAGAGGACTTCTAATGGAGGAACTGACAGCTTTCTCCCAGGACTAAGAGGGGAAGATGTTCCATAGCCTTCCTCAGCTCCAGGTATTGGCCAACATCTCGCTGCATCATGTAGGGAAACCATGCTGCCACGGGGCAGTGATACCACAGCTGCCTCCTGCGTGTTCTGCCAGGTGTGCAACATCCAGGAGTCACCCATGCAGCTGGGAAAGCCACTCACACGTGCTTTGGTCCAGAAAAAATGCAGCTAAAGCCCCATGTTAAGGTCTTGCCACCATTTTTCAGATCATATCATTGCTAACCTCTCTGCCTGAAATGAAGGTATAACCTAGAAATGTTAATTTTGAATCGAATCACAGAATGGTTTGGGTTGGAAGGGACATTAAAGATCATCTAGTTCCAACTCCCCTGCCAAGGGCAAGGGCACCTTGCACTAGACCAGGTTGCTCAGAGAATAAAGAGTGTACAATCATTTATATGAGAAAGATAGAGAAGCCACACACAGTTCTAAATATATCTTTTATATTTATTCTTCTCTGGGAGAAGGTTTCCATCCCCTAAAATTTCAAAGAGGTTATATTTAAATATTTTTGCTGTGTACCAGAATGGATGTCTAATGAAAAGCTTAAAGAGAAGCTGCAGGCCACAACAGCCTCATCCAATGGTAAAAGGACTCACCTGACACATGGAAAATAAGCCAAGGCCACAATGCTACTTAGGCATTTAATATCACATGTGCCAGTCTAAGTGAGAAGACTAAGTATTAGTTGTGAACCTGCACTGCAGGTGTCTGTCTCAATAAGGCAGTGCAGGGCCATCCCTCAGAAGTGATCCAGTCCCTGGACTATTGGTTACTCCAGAAGAAGTACATTTCTCATCATAGTTGTGCTTCAAAATTTTATCCTTTTAAAAACTGAACCACATATTGCAAGGGTAAAATAATTGTATTCTTCTTATCCAGCATTCATATATTTTACTGAGAAACTTCCAAAGTGGCACTAATGTGACAAATTTCTCTTCTTAGCAATGATGAAATATTACACCTGTGGTTTTCTTCCACTGTTTAATCATCAATTATTTTTCCATTTTTTTTTAATCAGCTATGACCAAGTCAGGATTTCATCCTAAATTTTCCTTGCTAACCTTTTAATATTTGGAAGGTACAGATAGTTTTATAGGTAAAATAGTAAATTCTAGGTAAAATTCTATCCAAGAAAAAGAAAAAAAGAAATATAGGAAATTTTAAAAAACCCAAAAAATTGAATACAATATATTAGAGATTCTGGAATATCTCCCTTCGGAAGCAAAATTTCACCAATTTTTTGGCTCTACAAAGTCATGTCTCCTGGTTGTTTTGCTAACTCTTTAGAAAAGCAGGGTTGACATTGAAATCAATAATCATATTCATCTGCAGGTGTCAAAGCAGTTGTCAAAATGAGCCAGGAAAATGATCTTTTAGAAATGGCCCAACAAAGACATTAAGATGAAGGGCCAGGAATTACAGCCTAGATCTCCAGTCACCCAGCCCAGTCTCTTGTGTGTTAAACTCCCCCAGCTCTGACAAATGAGTTGAGCATCTTAAGCTGCAATTTCAAAGTGATTTTCTGAGCAAAGTGAAACCATGCTGTCACACAGACATCACTGCTGCGAGCTGCTCTGACTGCAGTCACCTTCTGCCATTGATCTTTGGAGCACAGTGCTGCCACTGCTCAGCCTTCCTCTGTGGCCTCCTCAGGGTGGCAAACTGAAATCACCTGGCAGAATAGAGAAACCACTCGTCCTTCTTCTTCCTCTTCTCCTCCACTGTCCCATGGGGTGTGCTCATCCAGGATTTTAACTCACTACAGTGAGCTCCAGTGAGGTCCACCCTGTTAGAAAACATCATGTTAATCTGCTTGACACAATGAAGAAAAGAAAAACGGGAGAGAAGGGTACAGGTTTGTAATGTTTCCTAGGCAAACCAGCAAAGAACCTCGCCTCCTTTGGCAGAGAATGCCTGCTGTGCCCCAGGGGAAAACCAATAACCATGCTTGTACCCTCAGCACCTTGAAAACCCACGGTGTTCATGTCTGGAGTGAGCATGCACTCAGCATGGATTGCAGACATCCCAGTGAAGCTCCCTGAGAGTTTGGTTCCTTTGCATGCCAATTACATGACTCTGTGCATAATGTATGAAGCCAAAATGCTCGGGATGCACCTGATGATCCTAGAGCATGCACAGAACAATTACAGGAGCGTTTGCAGCAAATTTCACGCTCTCAAGAAGTACCAGACTCACTGCTCATGTGCTGGAGACATGCCCAAAGAGTTTGCATGTGCAGTGCTGTAGTATTCATGAAGGTGATTCTTAATTTCCCATTTCCAGGCAAAAGAAGACTTAAGTCTTAAAGGGAGCTTTCCATACACTTCAACAGAGCAAAACTGATTTACTGATAACCAGTAGTCATGAGTTATTCCATTTAAAAGTACTGCAGTGGTACTGCTGTTAATCACAGCTGGATAGGAAATGGAATTCCTCTCCAATGGCATACCCAGGCCTGAAAGATTTTGTGTTTATCATGAATCAGGAGAAAAGGTTCTATTTCTATTACCATCAAAATTGCATATTTAAAGTACAATGTAGTAACAAAATTACTTTTTTGGAATAAAGTATATCAGTAATTTCTAATCAGAACATTATTAGAAACTAAAAGTCAAGAAAATTGAAGAAGCTGGAATGAATCATAAGCAAAGAAACAACCCCATTTTGATTTTCAGAAGTTATGATTAATTTCTGCTCAAGCTTATGTTAAGGCATATTTCCTTTCCACAGAAAACTTTTGATTTTTAAACAAGCACTACAATTGGTGGTAGGTGCTTTGCCACTGGATAACCAAGAGAACTTTCCCTGCAAGCTTCATGCTCTCTCAGGCCTCTCAGAACCCACACTCCTGCTCCTTCTGTGCAGACCAAATCCTCAGGCCAGTGGCCCCTCTCCCAGTGAGAAATATTTAGGTTTTATCCTTTCTCATAGCACTACCAAATCCACGCATGGACCAGTGAAGATTTGAAAGCACTGGTTTTTAAAAGGCATGCAGACAGATGAAGCTAGAAACAGAGTGAGCTCAGATGGATTCCATCTTGCTCAACTCTGACCAGTCTGGGTTAGTCTTGGCTAGTCTAACATGAGATCACCACCCAGTTTTCCTCAATAATCAATGGAAAGAGACTGATGGGATGAGTCACTCTGTGGGGGTTCCTATCACACACATCTGTCTCAAGAGGCAATAATTCACCCTCTGGCTGAGCTTCTTTATTCCACAGTGGCTGTTGAGGCAGCTGAGGGCATGGTCTGACTGGACAGAGAGTGTTTAGGCAGCTGCAGGTAGACAGGATGATCCCCACCCTGAATGACAGCATTATTATCACAGAAAATATCACTACAAATACCAACTCGTTGCATCTCACCTCCAAGTGTCTGCTTGCTGATTAGAAAAACAAAATATGGCTTTTCACTCCTGTGTAACATTTGTCATCCTTGGCATAAACTGAATCAACTCCCTACAGATCTGATCTCTACCAAGTCTGTTCTTCAAAAGATGGCATCACTGGGACTGCTGGGTATCCTTGGAATTGAATCCATGGTTCCACTCTTTCAAGAAAAAGCTTCCCAGTTTATGAAGTACAAAGTATAAATTGGGCCCAGATATTCTGTATTGATTCTGCTGAAGTCTTGCTACATGGTGAGTCTCACAAAAGGCTGATGGAGCTGTATGTGGCAGGCCAGAGGGGCTTATTAGCATCAGAAGTGTCACCAAGGGCAATGGAAATGAAAGACTGTAAAATTTCTTACCTACAGAGATGAAACTATGAGGTCAATGATGAGAAAGAATCTGTAGAGCAGACTTTCCAGAGGGACCTCAGGCTGTGGTGGGAACTGTCTGGAGTCCAAGAGCCACCAAGGGACTGAAACTCCCCAGCTTAGGGCTCCAAGGGGAAAAGGTTTGGGCTGAAGGGCAAAGAGATGGTATTTTACAGGGACACCTAGGCCCTGGAGATAAAATTTTATTCTATGCACTCTGCCCTACAAATAAACTACTGGGGGAACCAAAACCAGAAAGGAGCATTTGGGTTTATGTGCAAGGGAGGGATGTGCCCTGGGCTGACACTCACTCACACTCTCTGTTTATCTTTGTGACTTTTTTACCTCAAAGAAGCTCCGATCTTTATGCAATGATGTTTTCCTCCTAAGGCAGCAAACAAGAGCACAAAATTAATAGCAGCAGTTGTCCTTTCAGTCCTCTGAACAGAGCATTGAATATGACTCATGGGGCTATGCCAAGCTGGCATTCCACCAGGGCAATAAAGTTGTTGCTGGTGGATCCTCATTAACTGCACGCGGAGACCTACTGTCCAAGAGAAAGACGGGGCTTCTGCGTTGCCTCAGAAGAAGAAAATGCAAAATATTGTATGGCTGAGTTAATTAAATCTGACAGAGAACAAAGCTGGTTGTGATGAGCAGGCAAGGCTCCCCTGCCACGCTATCTCGACTGAGCTCTCTGCACGGGCCCCTCAAAAGTGGTCAGCGCTGATCTAACCCAGTTCCCATTGAAGTCAATTAAAAAAAAACAACTCTTCCTGACATCACTGGGAGAGCAACAAGCAGAGATATTGGGGGCACAAAGCTAGGACAACGCAGAGACAATAAACTTGAAAACCAGGAAGGAGGTGCCTGATGTATCTCCAAGAAGAAATGTAAAACATGCCCAAGAACAACAAAGGGCCTTTGTTAAAGAAGCAGCAATTTGCCCAGTGGAAGCCAAAGAGATGCTGTTGCCACCCACTTGAGCCCAAGATGGTCACACAAGGCCAAATGACTGTCCATCTGGAAGTGGCCATTAAGCAGAGGGTGATGCACACACCCCAGCAGCCACTCCGTTCTCCTGGAGATGGCACAACTCACCCTCATGGGAATGCAAGCACATTTTCCCTGCTAACCTACAGATCCCCACAAGTCTGGCTTGGTCCTGCTAGATGCACAGGAAAGCCTGGCTCCACATCAGCTCACCAGCTCCTGATGTGTCCCTTACCTTTCTGATAACATTAAGTGGTCCTGACCTTGATCCCCAGCTGCCATCACCCCAGAAATATCAATGCAGAGCAGTCCATGATGATAACACCTTTCAGCCATTTAGCTCTATTTACCATCCCTGGATTTCTAACTACTGATTTTTTGATCAAGAAAAGCACATATCTCCATACCTGGTTCCTACCAGCCACAATCCTGCTGATACTTCACATATATACAAGGGAAAAGAGGCCTGACTCTGCACGCACAGCATGGCCCTTTGCCAAAGAAAACTCCCAAAACAACTCCAGTGATTTGGGTTCCTTGTGGATGCTGGTAAAGCACAGCATTCTGTTTTAAGAGTACCAGAGAAGAGAAACCTAAAGTGACCCCAGGTTCTTGAATCTAAGTATGAAACCCAGATTCTCCTTTTAACATTATACAGCTCATGTGGTGTCTGGGAACTAAGCTCCTAGTTTAGCAGAGAAACCTATGTAGATAGAAGCCAGGAACAGAAAATAACACTAATAATTAGAGACAAAGAAGGCCAGGGGTCTTCACCCTTCTTTCTCCCAGTGCTTTGTTCCCTGAGGTGAGGCACTAAGCCAAAAGACCTGAGTGAAGTAAAGTTTCCTAAAATAAGTGTTGAACTAGAAGGCACCTCCCGTGTCTAGGGCACAGTTGCTAATTAGGAAAATACAGGAAAGGGTCAGGAAAACCTCCTGGAGCAACAAGCTTCAGGACAGGACTTGTAAGAAATTTGAAACAGTGAGCAAAAAGCATCAAGGCTTCTAGTAACATAACAATATTTATTATAGAATTGACATAGCAATATTGATTTTTCAAACCTGTGAAGGAGATGGGATGAGTTCATGCACAAAAGAAAGAGGAGGCCAGCACAGCCCTGTTTGCCCCATTGATGCAGCTTTGGGAACACTCTGTATTTTTCCCATCGTGACAAATGCCCATAAGGGAACTGGCACTACAGAAAGATTGCACAATCCTCATAACTTAAAAGGAGAAAGGCAGACACACCTATTCCTTCCTTAGCATTGGAGGCACAAAAGGACTAATGCTAACATATACAAATAACAGGTCTGCAGGAACTCTCAAATTCAAGTCTGGAATAGTGTCAAAATAGGATTTTAATGCTGCATTTTACAAATCATGTAAGTGTTTAAGCTGAAGATAGAAAACACTTCTGTGAAACATCAGTAATTTCATGTGAACACATAGACATTTGGCAGATCTGGCAGAGAATACTCTGCCAACATAGTATAAGATTTCATTAAAATGTTGCTGTGGTGAATTGGCATGAAAAGCAACAGCTTCAACACCACCATGAACCCACAGCTGGGTTATAAGGAAATACAGCAAAACTGGGGATGATACACCATCAAAAGTATCTCAGTTTATTCATCCAAACATTTTTCATGTTAAAAAAACTCACCAAAAGTGACCTTCCTCACAGTTTCCATTTCATCCAAACCCATGTGTGCTCAAAAAATTCCTAACCATCTTATAATTAAGAGTGTTAACCAGTTCTGTCCTTCAGCTCTTGTACTTGGCTCTTCATATAATGGTCTGGGAGGATCCAGATAACATTTAAGGCTGGAATGAGTCAGCCTGGAAAAGATTATGTTTATATAATTGCAGAATGGTATGGGAAGTGCCCTATATTATAACAGGCTCAGCATTAGCCTAACTCTGAAGGCAGCTGTAGTCAGCCACCCTGCTATGAGTAACTCAGTGAGCCCTCTCCTCACACAGCACCTGCCTTACATCATGAGGGCTTTGAAAACACAGCTCTTTTCCAGCCTGTGTCTTTCCACAGCCTGGACACCAACAGCCCAACCCAACCCAGCCTCCAGCCCCCACTGTGATGGAAATATTCAAGAACAGAGTTTCACTCTCATGCTGGTGGTTTTTCACCACTAGATCTCTTGCTTGTCTCAGCCATTCCCATTCACCAGGCAATAGGAGTGGCTGAGGAGGCAGCAGAGCTAACTGGCTGTTTTACCCAGCTGCATCCAGCTCTTGAATCCAAGTTATTGCAGTAAGTTCCTCCAACTGATTCTGATAAGCACAGACATTAGGGCCACCCAATAAGTAATGAAATGCTGTTATGACCCTCCCTGTCCAACCAGAGAGAAGGTTGACTGCTCATCAGGATTTGAGAGCAAGAATTTGGCAGAGAAGGCTGCTCCCACAGTGCCTGGTGAAGAGCTGATGTGTCAGGATCCAGGGGAAACACATTATGCATCAGCACCTCGTGGTATAGGGCACACTATAATGGAAGCCCTGTCAGGACAGCAGTTTCCACCCCCTTTGACTCCATCGTTTCATGGGTTACCTTCTCCTCTTGATTACAAAGAAACCCAGGCTCCCCCACCCCAGCCAGGAGCAGGGCTGCCTGCAGCTGTGTTGCAGAAAGGCAGGTGCATGTTTGTGAGTCCTCTGGGGGACTGGCAGCAGTTTCACACCAACTCACTGAAAGTTTTCATGAAACTGCTCTGAGAGGATCCCAAGGGACTGGAGTGTTGTGTGGGGACTGCTCCTTTGTACTGCCAGGGAAAGGAAACACTGTGAGGACAGGCATGGCTGAGGAAAGTGTCCCTAACACTAGTACAATGTATGATCTCTCTGTCATTACATTTCCTTACATTAACCATTTTTTTGCAGTGCTTAGTTGCTGGCCAGGGTTAAACCAGACCATCCTCATCACCTGTTAAAAATTCCATTTCTCTTGTCCTCATCATTCCCTTAGTTTCTCTCCCTTTTCAAACACCCTCTCATCTTCTCCTGCCTTCTTCATGTTCTTTTTTAAATCTCACTATCAGTTTGTCTCCCATTTCAGCCCATCCTTGCTGAAGCCTGGCTGGTCTCCACCATTCTGAACAGCCATGCACCACCTCCCCAACTCAGAGGTGGGATCCTACACTTCTAATGTCCAAGCACAGCCTCTTCTTACCTCTACTCCCTGCACTTGCTGCCCTTCAGGTACACTGTCTCCCTCCCTTGCTAGACTTGTCTTTATGCTATCTCAGACTTGGCATAAGAGAAAATTTATGCAGGCATTAATGGCAACCAGCAGGCACCCAGTGATTTGCTTTCAAGATTGAGTTAAGTGAAAGTGGCAGGGGTAAGATTCAGGGCTGTACTGATTTTTACCCTGCTGACTTTCATGTTGAGCCCATTAAAGTTTTCTGCTCTGTGTACTCAGCAACACTTCTGCATACTGGAGCTTTCCAGTCTGGTATCCAGTGCTCTGCTGCAATCCATTGTGGCCAAATCAGTTGTCAGCAGCTCACCAAAAACACTTTTGGAATGGGTTATGAGATGAGACACAGCTGCAGGAAGATCAGGACGCTTCTCTATCTCATGATCCCATGGGTCTCTGTGACTTCTTGGCTCACAACACGTTTATTGTCCTGGGCATTCACTTGTTTCATGCAACAGAGACCTTGACCCTGGGCTGCTGAGGCTCCTGACAGAGTCCCCAGAAGGGACTGGCTTTGCACTGGGCATGTGGTGCTGCTGTGCCATGCCTTGTCCGAGGGTGAGGATACAGCACACCTTGGCAAGGTAGGCCCTGGACACCCCTAACTTTGCCAACACATCTTCTCTAAAATATCACAGTCCTTTTTAAAACAAAAAGGCAACCATGTTTTCAGGGAAGGGGCTCTGGACAGTAGGGATGCAGAAACAGTGACTGGTCCTGAGAAGTTAGTGTTGATTTTAGGCACCCAAACCAACATGCTGGCTGACACCACCATGAAGGGATTCCTCTGGAGCATGGCTGGGTTCAGATGCTTCCAGAGCTGCTGGGCAGTGCTGCTGGGGCCACAGGGGCTGGGGCCAGTATTTCTTGCCCCACACCACCTATAAGCTGCATGCTCACAGCCCATCAGGCTGCTGTCTTTGATCCTGCATAGTTTATGAGCCCTTCCTGAAGCCAGCACGAAAGCCCTGGGGGTAGGGATCCCCAGGGCTGATTTGTCACTGCAGCCTGGAGCTGTGGGTCTGGCTCTCCCAGAGCCACCACTTACTGCTCTTCAAAAAGGCCCACGAAGCTCTTTTGGGACCGTCTCTAAACAGGACTGGCTGACACTGCAAGCCTGTATTTTAAACCAATTCAGATCAAACACTAAGGAAATTCCAAACCAGAGAGCTTTCCATTTCCTCTGCTTCCCCTGTAATCCACCCGACTGTCTGCCAGTTCCCGGGAGTGCTGCTGGTCTAAAAGCTTCCAGCCTCTTCCCACACACAGGAGAGCTGGTTTTATTTGCCCTTCCTTGATGGGCTCCAACTCTAAAGCTTCCTACCCAACCCTTCCTTAATAAATTGGAACAATTACTCTCAGCTTCTTAAGGATAATTGCTAGTAAAATTCAGCAGATTTCCCCCAAAAGACATGAAAGGGTTGGAAGCAGAACCAGAAACTAAAGGAGAAAGAAAATGCAGGACAGAAATAATAGCCCTTGTTCCATTCATGTCTTATCCACTGCTGGTGAGCTTTTGTTCTTAGAGTCACACATTTGAGAGATGAATCCTCCCAAGTTGTCTCCAGTGGGGAAATGCCTCATGCTTGCTGCTTTGGAAAACTGATTAGTTGTTTTTAAAGTTATTTTACAAGATCTTCCTGAATCTAGAAAAAAAAACACATTAAAGCCTCAGGCTTGGATTTCCAAAGAATCAGTGGGGCATCAAGAAAGGACAAAGTCACAAGAAGCAGTAGATGTCCCAATTCATCCTGACTTTCTCTGACAGGACCTCCTTCCAATACTTTCTTTTCCAAAGACAGTTTAATACACAGAAACAATGAATTCTGAAGCCTGGATGGTCTTAGGTGTTCCCTTAAGGGACTGTGGACTCTGACAGTTCTACAAGTATCAATGGTTTAGGTTCAAGGCAGCTGAGAAGCTATTCAGACCATCAGGTCTGGCTTGTTATGGACAAAATTAGACCCAACAGATGAGTTAAGCCTCTGAAATAGGCAGCCCAAATGGCAGGAACCCCCAAACACACCAACAAGGAGCAGGAATAACCAGCTTTGTTTTCTGTGGTGTTAGGTTATCTCACTGGGCCTGCAAGAAGAGCTGCTGAGCATTGGATGTGCCTGTGATATATGAGCATGAGGCTGATAAAGGACTAGGTGGGTCACCAAGCCCTGTCTCCCAAGTAATGTCTGTTGGTTTAACTGGGAGCAAATTACAGGCATCACTAAGGAGAAACTTGAAGTGGTACTGGCATGTCTTGCCTCCAGTCTGTCTCTATTTGTGGCACATTGCCAGCGCTATGCAGGGAAGCAAAAGAGCCTCTGAAATTAAATTTTATCTTGGAGGAAGGGGGAGGAGTTTTCTTCCTCAGCAGGCCACTAGCAACAGCCCTGAGCATGGGATTTATGTGGGATAGATACAGGAAAACAAATGACTACGCAATCTTCTTTCACATTTGCCCAAATACATCAGCATAGCACAAGCCCAAGGATTCTTATCACAAATATAATTTAATGTCATTCTGATTTTATTCTGTAGTTATGAAATCCCTTTCACAAGCTCTCAGAACTCCACCTTCAGAAACACAGTAGTTTTCTTGCCTGTCCCCACTACTTCCTAGTGTAGACCATTCCAGAATTCTACTCCACAGGCAGGGAAAGACAGTTCTTGATACATTTGATTTGAAATATAGCACATGTAAGTTTGTAATTAGACCACTAATTCTTGTGGACAACAAGAAATGGGAGATCTTGAACAGGGAAAGAAGATGCAATCAATACCAGACAGCTCTTCACAGCACAATTAAAATCTCCCTGCTTCTTCAATTCAGCTAAGACACTAAAACAATCAAGGTTGAAATTCAACATTAAATAGGACTAAAATTGCCTTTTGTAATTTTATTTTCCTTACTTGTATTTATAATTCAGTAGATTGATATCCTGAATTCCTGCTTCTGCATGATAAGTACCTGTTCTTTAATCTTCTCTTAACACTCCATTCAGATAATCCTGACAAGCAAGCACTTCCCTTCAGGGATGGTAATGAATATAAATAAAGCCCTATTGTAGAAAAGTACAATACTCAGTATATGTTTCCCACCAATAGGCAGGACTCACTTTGAGAGCACAGTATGGCACAATGCACTGTAAAGTCAAGGCTAGCAGAGTTTATCCAGTAGCTTATAGCTGATCCCTACTAACCAGAGGTCCCTTGATCCAGGAAACATAACCCTGTATTGCAATAGGTCCAAACTCCCCTTTGTTTCAGTCTGTTGCTGCATTTGCCACACCAGTCAATGACAGAGTGAGGTGTCCTGACCCCTGGCGTGGCCTCCTTGTCCTTTACCAGCGAGAGCAAGGGAATCATTTTGTGAACTGCAGCCCAAAGCACCTCAGCTGAGCCTATGACCTTCATGTACTGAACTATGCTGATGGTGTTCTTTATTTATAAATTGTTCCTTGAGCAATGGAAGAAACACCTGTAAACTATGGATGTAGAACAAATCAATTCCTTAGGGACACCAATCCTCCAACACTATTCTTCAATCCGGATCGATCTGCCTGTCTTTATATCAAGGCTTCATGAACTGTGAAGCAAGTATTCATTAAGTGTTTTAAGAAAATGGTGAACTAATTCCAGAAACTATTATAGACTCCAGAAAATCACAGAAGTTTGTTACAATCATAGCTTGTAATTCTGCAGTGCTTTCTCCCAAGGCGCAGAACCCTTTAACACAGCAGCTCCTGATCTGTTCCCCTGGCATCCCCACTTCCACTCTGCAAGGCAGCAAATGTGGTCACACACCCTGACTTGGGAACTGCTTTCCTAGCACTTATTCCTCATGCTGTAACATGTTTCCAGCACCTAAGAGTCATCAGAACCTGCTTTGCAAAGTATTTAGAAATGAAGTCTTAAAGCAATGTCACCCACAGCACAAATTAACACCCAGCAGGCTCAGTTGTGACTATTTGCTGCTCTGTTTTGCAGGCAGAAATGGCTGGATACTAGTCCTGAGAAAGGGCATTAAAGGAATGGTCATTTGGTCCAGGGGACTCACACAGATTTAACATCAGTGGTATTATTTATTCAAATCACCTTGTGTACCCAGAGTGTTTTGTGGCCCCTTGTAGCAGGACTGGACCCTGCTACCATCTTGAACAGGAGACTGTGGTGATGCCGTGACATGTGGACAACAGCACTCACCACTCAGGGAAGGGCTGGGGCAAAGCAGGGTTCAAACCCCACCAGAAAATCTGCCTCTCCCCAGCCAGAGGAGCCTGTGTCCTGGAGAGCACAGAGGACAGGGAGATGGGAGACATAAATGGTAAGACCAAAGGGTCTGTTTACTTATACCCTTAATGTACTCACAAAATCAAGGTTCTGCATTCCTTTTCTGTGTAATTCCAGGGCAATTTTTCCCAGGTGAAAGGGTAGGCAGAAGAGCAGGGCCATGAGGAACCCATCTAGTTTCTCATTCCTAAGTAGAGGGTGGAACGGTCACTGTGAAGTTTCCAGATTTGCAGATAGAGACATCACCAGAACATTACGAGAAAGAACAAAGTCTCTGCTCAAGGGCTGCATTATACCAAATACTAGCAAAATGGCTGAGACCTATTTGTAGCAAGCACTCCACCCCATACTAAGACTTTGAAGGTTTTTAGAGAATTACTGGCAGTCCAATAAACATGTGAAGAGCGGATTGAAGTAGGCTACCAGAGCTATTTCCAAGAAACATATTTTCTTCACTTCACCTTCCTTTAGGTAATAGTAGAAAGCTTTTAAACAGGTGATAGAATTATTTCTTTGCATGTGTTCAAGACAATATGAATTCGGTACTGTTTCCCATTGAACCATACAGCTGAGAGATTTTAAACCTCCAATGTTTCCCATTCTGGTTCTCAATCACAAGAGAGGTCCCTCCACATCCAGCTACACACAAAATTCTCACAATGAACTCTGCATGACATACCTCATACCAGCTACAAAAGGTAACGTGATGTGAGTCATTCACTTCTTTCAAAAGTAGAGCAGCATCTGAAAGCATACAGAGGAGAAAAACAGTATTTCCTCAAAAAAACTGCTAGTAAGCAGAAACAGCTTTCTAAACTGTAGAGGCAATGCCTTGCTGATGTGAAATACCAGCAACTACTCACATTTTACATCATCCAACGTACTCATGTGGTACCCACTTGGACAGCCTAAGGAATTTTCCTCCTTTGTCAGCCAGCCTTCTCTCAGGGAGCATGGCACTGCAACCCTCTTGGAAGATGCTGGCTGTTGACCAAAATATAAAATTCAAGGACTCAGTGCTCATTCTGGTTTGAGAATATTGTCTGCCTGGTTCATGCTCTCCTCATTGCACTCAGTTTCAAAGGGACAGGCAGTGAAATGTGCTTGGCAGGTATCCTGAACTAACCTTCAACTGTTAGAACTACAAACCAGGCTGGGAATGTTGAGAGAAACAGGACATTTCACCTCCAAGCTTGCATCTGAAGTTGCTCTTTTAGTTGCTAATATAATAAATTGCGACTGTATTATTTAGATCAAAGAAGTTTTAAGTAATGGATGAAAGTCAGGTATACCACGTTGTGAATTTATAAAATTAATAATAATAATAATAATTTAATCTTTGAAGTGCCTTACACAGATGAATTAATTACCTCACAATACTCTTTGGAGTAGATGAGAATTATTACCTCCTTGTGAGCGATCTGGAAACGGCAACAAAGATGCTGAATGACTTTACCAAAGTCAGACCAGGCTGAGCCTGAGCTAGCATTTAACACCAGGCATGTCTGGCTCTGTTTTTGTGTTCAGACCACTCATCCACCCTGTTGAAATGACAGCTGGCTTCCTGCTTCGTGCGCTTTGTTCAGACATGATCCTCAGACAATGGGTGAAAATATTCCCACCCAAATAATCTTGTTTCTTTTTGAGCTAGGCTAGTCAAATTGAAATACCTCTTTAATGTCTTAACACGCATTTCCTGAAAGAGAGCATTTTTTCCTTCCCTGAGGTTTTCTTCAGTTGCTGGATTGGAGCTGAAATACAGAGTATGAGCATGCAGCAGTATGATTTTAAATTACTAGCAGCAGTACAAAGAGGTCAACATCCCAGAACATGAAGATATATCTATTTTGACCTCTAGCTGACACTAAGAAAATATTTGGGTTGTGGTGAGGCCATTGTGAGATGTTGCTTTCAAGAATACAGAAGCAAAGAACAAAGAGGCTTCTGGGGGTCCTCTTGCTCTGCCTTCTGCCCCATATGCCCTGTGACATGTAAACCCTTCCAGCAGTGTCTCAAGTGGCTTTAGGAAGATTTCAGATGCAAACTGTCCCATTCCAGAGCTCTTCTTTGGGATCACTGAGGGAAGATCATGCAGAGGTCATCACAGAGCCTGCACCTCACCCTGGAGAGCTGCTGGGCAGAGTCAGCGGCGTTCCCAAGCCCAGTGGAGAGGCTGGCTGAAGCTGCTGAGACACAGAGCATGAAAGGTGTCTGCTGTTGCTGTGTGACCAGGACAGAGGGGAGCAGCTTGGCTGCAGCTGGACAAAGCTTGGAAAATGCCCAGCAGGGCAGGAGGCAGCAGCAGGCAGCGAGTGACCCACTGCTGCCACATTCCACTGGCTCCCTGCCCCTGAGAAAAGAGCAGGGGGGCATAGTTTGGGTGGTTTTAGGTTTTGGGGGTTTTTTTCCCCCTAATGGTTTAAAAGGCCCTAATCCACACCTGCCACCAACACTGGAAGCAGAGTTAGGTGCACTTTTTCTTTGCAGAGTTGTGGTTTCCCTAAAGGTGGGCAGTCCTCCCCTGCCCACCATTGCAGTCACACACAACCACCAGGGAACATCACTCCATGGACCTCCACCTGTGGACACCTGGGGTGGCATTTGGCCAGAGAGATGTATGGACTAAATGTGCATTTCTCCTTTACTCCATTAACATGATGTAAGAATTTGTCCTGCAGTTGATGCTTGGTAAAAAAAAATAAAATACTAGACTGAATTTACTTGGAACTGCTGTATTTACCAAGGCCTAAAGCTGTGTAATTTGACACCAAACACCATTATTTTACCTTGCAGATTCAAGGGTGTTAGAATCAGCTTTCCAGTACTACACACCTCAAGTCAGTTTTATCCTCTGCAAGGAAGCACTGTATAGAGTGCATGTCATAAGTCTATGCTCAAGTTCTCAGGCCAACAAATTATTTATAATTCAAATTCTGTGTATATTGGGTACTTTCCATCATTCTTAAGCCTGCTTTTAAGATATTGTTTGTGTGTGAGTTATTTCAACAGAAGTTCTCAAAGATTGCCAGTGTAAGAAAGAAAATGTGCATTTGTTCTTATTTGTCTTTCAGGTTATGCATAACTAATGGGAAATTTGCTAAAGGAAAATTTGATTGCTAGTGAATCTGGAAGGACTGAGAAATTGAATGAAACCAGGCCTTAAACAACACATTGCTTTTTGGGTTTTTAATAATATTTATGTAATTGTAGAATCTAAGTATCAGGAGAAAATAAACTTTTGCTAAAAGATGGACTATATTATGCATGTTCCTGATACTCTGAGAACTTTAAATAAATACTAGAGAAACTGTTCAGGGGACACTGGACAAAACTACTAGTTACAGCATTTTACAGCATCTATACATTTTTAAGAATTCCAAACAAAATATCCCCTGGAAATAAATGAGGAATATTACTCCTTTCTTAATTAACAAGAGAGACTTGCAAACCCTTAACTATCATTTGTAGGTCACCTTTAAAGCAAAATGACTCTTATTGCTGAAATCCCTCTGCCTACAAATTTAAACCAAGTGAAACTTTAGGCTTTCCTGTGACTTTTTGCCAGGTACTATTCAGCCAGGCAACCACAAGGCTCTCACAGATTCTTACTCAATCTAATTTGGTAGTACAGGCTGGATATGGGACAACAGAATAATTTTAAGTCAGCAGCCCGCAGCCCATGTGGTGGTTAGACCTCAGAGATGAATATGAGGAAATCATGGCTCTAATCCTTTCACAAAAAGTGGTTATTTCAGCTTGCCTGTTCTAGTCTTCAGCTCCAGCTTTCTAATAGTGTTTTGCCACTCTTGGATGAAAAGGCCCACACAAATGCTGCACCTTTATGTTACACACAAGGGATTATGAGCCATGAAAGAAAAATAGGAAAAGTGGTAATCCAGCACAGCAAGACCTACCAGCACACCACAGGAAGGAGAAAATTCCACCCCTGTGTCTTCAAAATACATCCCAGCTGCTTCTCACTAATGCAAATGGCTGAATGACTGGTCCCTGCACACCCGTGGGGCCTCCTGTGGCCCCTGGGATCTGGTGCAGAGGCAAACAAGGTCAGCAGCAACAGGATGGGGCTGGGAAAGGTGGGGAGGCTCACAGATGGCACAGTGCTGCCAGGACACTGTCGGGGGTGAAGGGGATAGGGTGACACTGCTTACAGCACTGACCATCTGCTGTCCCCTAGGAACTGCATATCCCAGCACACAGCCTCCACTGCAGCCTGCTCTGGGTGCTGGGACTCATGGCCAATGTGCTCTGCTCCTTCCCAGCTCTGCTAAGCAGCTTCCCTGGGTAACATTTTTGTCCAAAAAGGGAAATAATTGTTTTCCATTTGATAACATCTCCACAGCCACTTATTTATGCTCATTGTGGCGTTGATGGTCAGGAGCTGCAGACATTTTCCTGGTTTTCCCAGGACTGGCAACAGTGAGGGCAGCTGGTCCTGGTCCTTCTGTTATGGGCAGTGGCAGCACTCTGAATGTTAAACACACTTTAGCTTTGGGCTTTACAAGATTTCAAAATATATCAAAGTATATCTATCAGATATACTATCTATTTTGAAGTATATCTATCAGATCACAAGTATGTGGCATGACCTAGGTCCTTATGTGAGCAGTCAGCTCAAGATTTGGAAGTTGCACCTGGAAATAATTTCCTTATATTAAGGCTGGTCACTTTACACCATGATTTTGAGGTTTAGAATCTTTGGGATATTGTGAAACATTTGGTTTTCAAGCAGAGAATCTCTCACACATCATTCACAGTGGGTCAGTGATGTGTATAACTGGTATTGCTTAGTTCACGCCCAAAATTGATAGTTATGCTGACAAAAGCACTTTTTGCCAATAGAAGTCAAGTCTCCATCAAGGGTGAGGTTTCACATAACAGCTAAACCAGCCTAAGAGCCAGTTGTTAATGGAAGAAGCATTCTTGATCCCATCAAACTTTTCCCATCGTTTACCTGTGTGATGATTCTTTATCTTTGACCCCACAGCAAGGCGGCTCCCTAAACTGTCAAAAGCAATCATCCAGAAAATATAAATGACAAGCTTTCTGTTTAGTTAGCATTTTATATCAGTTCATGGTGGAGTCAGACAAGGGCCAGTGCAGACACAGATGAATATAAGGGGACAAGGGAAGGACCACTCCTTGTAACAGACCAGGTCAGCTATAATCTAAGAAAATGTTGCTGCACTACTGTATACTTTGAAAGGATGAAAATACCTGATTAAAGACTTTTAGGCAAGTCAGGTCAGTAAGACAGAAGGAAAATTTCCTGTGCTTCCACCTCTTAAAAATGGCATCAATCATTTTTGCAATAGTTGCTAACTAGGGAAAATAGTCCTGAAAGTAGCACAGGTGTTCATGACCATGTGGAAGAACAAATGGACTACACAATGTGGGTAAAGAAAATTTCCATAAAGCAACCTGTCCCTTACTTCTCTTATTTCCAAAGCCTTCCAAACACTGCATCTTTTCTCTTGTGGGTACTATTTAGAGGCGTATCCATGAAAACAGAATCAGTCCATGGATAGATAAGCAAGGATCTCAAAACAGCCTGAAAATTCCTCTCTGGCTCTGCTCTCTGCAGCCATCTCTTTCCATCTTTTTATACAAATGCATTGTGTATGTTGTGTTTCCAGTTGCTATTGCCAGCTGCCAAGTACATATCTATGACTTGGCAGCCAAGTTACATATTTAAGAGGATGAGAGAAGCAGGTTTGGGAACAACCTCAGATCTCATCCCTGGCAGCCAGGCAGCACAGTAGAAACAGGCTCAGGGGGGAAAAAGAATGTATGGAACTGATGGCTCATTGGCTCATTTTTAGAGAGCAGGGCTGTCATCAGCCTCAGAAGACCACTGGCCCATCTTGACTCCAGTACAAGTGCTAAAAGAATTGGCAAACGTAAGGGACGTGTTGCAGATACCCAGAGCTACCTGTGTTAGTGCTTGAAGTGCAGGAGGCAGGAGAGACATACCTTCCTCTGTAATGGAAATCTGCTTTGAGCATTCCAAGAAAAGCATAACACTAAGCTCTCTGAAAAAACCAGCTCCTTGGCATTTCCAGTGGAAGACACTATAATAGACACATGGTATTTGGCTTTTGCTGATTTATCACCTTCTTTCTTGTGGGAATTATACACATCTGAGAGGTAAAAGCTAAATAGATAAAGTGAAGCAACCAAGATGTGATGGTGACAAGTTCCATAAGCAGCATCCCAAGCACTAATTCTTCTTCAGAGCTGAACAACACACAGCAAATAAGGTATATGTTGAATCAGAAACTAGTACTTTCTTAGAGCTTACACTGTCCATTGTGTACACTGACTGAGGCAGGTGCCCTGCAGAAGAAAAAAAAATTAAAAACCTGTTAGTGCATGATTAAAAACTGAGTTATGAGGCATAAGCACAAAGAAAGCAAGAAATAGGCTTGCTCCAATTGTCATAATTCTGAACTGACCTTGATCCCTTAATAGACTTCTTTTAGTGTTGTTTCTTGTGGTGTTTGTGTGTCTATGAGCATCCCAGTAGCTGAGAACACTCAACAATATGTATATGTACCCATTCTTTAGGTATATCTAATGTTTAATTTGGATATCACACCCAGAAAGTAAACAAATGCATAAACTCAACAAAAATATCACTGACTCACCATCCAGTCATCCACCTCTTCTCTGCCTCTTTCTTCTTGCTGTGTCAAGCCTCTGTGTCCCATACCCACCATATTAATTTCCTCATCTTTTCCCAGAGGCTGTTAAATGTCAGCCCTGGTTTCTCTGGGAATACGAGACTCCATGTGTGCCTTACTGTTTGTATTGGACACACAAGCACAGATTTCAATTTCACAGTAGCTAATACTGTCCATGACTATGCCACTTACCTGCCAAGTGCTCTGCCTGCTCATTAAGAACAGGATCATGCTGTGTGAATGGAATAAATACCGTCCTTGGGCCAAATACTGTGAACATTGGTGCAGGTTTTCACTTCAGTTTTGTGCAACATGGGAGCTCCTAATTCCCTGTTTTCAGCAATTTGAACACTGCATTCCTTGGATAATCCAAAGCAAAGGGCAGTTTGTAGCTGCACTGTAACTTCTGGAGAGACACCGTGTCCACCTCATGTCCAGCACCAGCTGTGCCCAGAAGCAGAGCCCTGTGGCCTCACAGGCACATGCACAGCTCCAGAGTGGCTGAAGGTGCTGACAGGCAAAGGCAGAACCAGGTCCTGTGTCCACACCAAAGGTCTAAGGGAGCTCAGGGGGCAGTGACTGCCTGGCACGGGCACACAGGCTGATTTTGGAAAGCCAGAAAAACCAGCTGCACATTCTTTTACTGAACTCCCTGTGCCACTACTCCCTCTGCATGGTTTTATCAGATGAGATTATTGAACATGAGCAGTTGTCAGCCCTTTTCACACATCCTTGTGCCCCCAACAATCAACCTTTTATTAAAGTGCCACTGACAGAAAGGAAGTATTAAAAGGTACCTCACACCCAAAAAGTATTTTCAAGATTTTGATTCTGTATTCTGAGGTGCTCAGAAATCTATGAACCTTACCAAAGAATTTCATAGCCTAATTTCTAGTTCTTCTCAGGATATAATAACCATCTCCCTGCTACAGAAATAGGGGAGAAAAAGGTGAAAAACTTAATATAGAAGTGTTATAGACAAGATCTTCTCTATTCAATTCTGAGAGCTTTGAAGGAAATTTGAAGGAAATCATGGCAGAGAACCTGGCTTTTAGTTTCTAGTGCGTTACAGAGACTTCTTATGTTATCAGAATTTTTAAATTAATTATCTCCCACCTGTAGTGCTGCGGGTAGGACTAAGGACTAGCTACCATCAAATGTCTTTAACCAGACTGTGTTGGAACATTTGCAAACACAAATGCAAATGAATGAGGTCTTCAGCAAGGAAATAAAGTCTTCCAATCGAGAAATAAATGTGGTTTTAAAAGAAATATGTGTACATTTTTAGATACAGCCTGGCAAAAAGAAATTCTGCTTTCATCCATGACATGTGATTGCTATGCTGTCAGTGCAACTGTGCAGCAGCTCTTACAAGGATTAACAGAAAGTGTTTCATGATGCTTGGCAGTAAATATAGAAAGGCAACCAAGACTTCCTAAACCCATAGAGGTTTCTATAGAGTGCTGCCAAAGTACATAGCAATGCCACTTCTGGAAGTGGTTTTGTCTCCTTAATCGTGTTCAAAATAGATTTTTAACTGCTGACCTGCAAATTATTTGGAGCAGTGACATTTTTAACTGCTCCAGCAGGTAAGGTACAAGTGCTGCCAACTGTTGTCTAAGCATGGGCAAGAACCTCAGACTGCATGGTTCAGGATGCAACAGAAATTTGTCAACTTTTGCAGAGGCAAACACACAAAAACCAGTTCCTGAACGCTGGGAGAGAATATCTTCAGCAATGGAAAAGGGGCAAAAATTTCCTATACTCTCAATTTTCTTTAAGACTACAAAAAAAGTGTTGGCTCTTAGAGGAAAATTTGTCCCCTCTGAAATTCCTGGCTGGTGCTGTCATTGGGATGACAATGGGAACCAGCTTGTCTCTGTCTCCACTCTCTTGATGCAGGAGAGAGTAAAGGCAAATGGGTCATGCAGGGGTGGATCAGGGGGTTTTAATATTGCTGTTTCATATGTGGAAGTGAAATATGTTGTCGCATCTGGAAATGCTGGCCTGCCCAACTCTATAATCACCACGCTGCTGCAAGCAAAATCTGCTCCAGAGGCAGGTCTGTGCTATAGGCTTCTGCCTGCATAAATATGTGGAAGAGAGCGGCAGAGAGATGTGATACCTGACCCACATAGGTGTGCTAAAGAAGCTTTATTTACTAGCATGACTTGTTTCACTGTGGGGTAGGGAGGGGTGATAACTTTCCTGTGATGAACAACTACAGAACGTAATTTGCTGGTGTAAGAGCATCCACATGGTTTGCTGGTTTAACATCCCAGGACTCCCAAGTGCCAAGGTGCAGAGTACCTGACACAGCAGAGATCAGACCTCTGTGTGCCTTCCGAAGGGACACAGTAATGGAAACTCATGCCAGGCACAGGGCCAAGGAGGAGAAACAAGGAACACCTTTAAGATAAGCCAAGTTTGAAATGCTATTACCTTACATTGCACTGACAAGACTGAAAAAAAGGAACTTTTAAGTATGCGTGCTGGGTGTAAGCCCATGGTTTTTAATGTGACACCTTGCACTTAATGTGAATGGAAATGTGAATTTCCTGAACATTTTTTCTCTTTCTTCCTGTTCCTCATATATATCTGCAAGATTCACTCAAGAGGGAAGACACAATTTATGGTGCAGTCCTAAGATCCTTCATCTCCTACTTGGCTGCACCCTACAGAGCCCCAAACCTTCAAGGGAGAACCTAAATGACAGGCAGCTCCCAGGAGAAATGCTACCCAGCCTGCAGGGCTCCACGCAGTGCCTCCCGAGAGATAAAAGGCAGGCTGCCGGGATGTATTCATTCCTGCATTTCAGATGCTATCACAAGGGATGAGCAGGGCTGCAGCCTGTCTGCAAGTCCTGTGTGCACAACTTCAAACAGACGCTCCCGAGGCGGCAGGGCCGGGCTGACTCACCCGGCTGGGTGGACACAGCCTGTCCGAGCACGCCTCAGCTCCACAGCGGGTTGCCCTCAGACAGCTCCCCTGTCCTCAGCTCCCTCCGAGGGCTCTCACACGGCACGATGTTTTAGTAATGCTTTCGGCTTTGTCTTTTCTTCGCTCTTCCTTCTCCCCTGCAAAGCGACGGTGGGGAATCGCAGGGCGACCTGCACCGCACGCAGGAGGCACAGCTTTGCTTTAGGGGTTTAATTTGGGTGATTAAATTCTCTAGTATCAATGCCACGGGTGTTCCTCTGCTTGAAGTACCATCCAAACTCAATCAGAAAATATATGGAGCCATCAAAAGTTAATACAGGAGTTGCACAAGTGCTAGAAAGTTACAAGCACTTTATGTTCTCCCTTATGGGCTTTGTTTTTCTTGCACAGCCTTGTTGCAGCGTGGCAAAGTTCAGAAGCCCAGGCCCAGGATTTTGACAGGAGCAGCCGGCTTTCCTGTGAGTCAGGACAGCGTACAGGATGAGAGACACTGAGCGCAAAAGCAATGAAACTGCAGATTTCAGACAAGATTACTTTCCTGGCTTTGCCAAATTCTTTTGAAATGTGCAATTGCTCCCCAGAAGGACACCTACACAACAAACGAACCTATTTGCAAATGCAGAGCAGCATTTGGGCAATTGACTTTATTTCTTCAAGAAGCTGGGGAAGGGAGGGGGGGGAATAGACACCCACTGGAGTCAGTGGGAAGTTTCCACTACCAGGATCAGAGCTCACTCTACGGTTAGTACAACATACTGAAAACCGACTTGAAGTTATTCTTTGTTTTATAAACTAAGTGAATGAATGCAAGGAATCTAGCTCTGAGCTCTTCAAGTTTTCTGCCTCTTGCATTCTGGGGTCTTGTTCATGTATTTGAAAGGCTACTTTGTGCCTCGAGACTACAAATCTTTTCCCAAGCATGTAAGTCAGCACAAGCTTCCAATCCTTTACATACCCCACACACAGCCTTAGGTGTGTCACACCAAAAAATACCTCTTTTGTAGGAAAAAAAAAAAATACAACTCTCCCAGTGTTAACCTGTTGTTGTCCTCAGCCACTTTCACCACCTAGATGGGGACTCCACATCTCTGGTCTCTTTTCCCTGACTGCCCCACTGCTGGAACAGGCACAGAGCAGCAGTGGCTGAGGTGAGGGGAAGGACAGACAACAGCACGGGCGTGTGACAAACTGTCTGCTGTGTGCATTTAGCTACATTAGCTCTGCAAGACACTTAAATAACAAAAAATTGCGTTTAATAACTGGGAAGCGACGCTGAAGAATGCAAACCAAGGGCTGAAAAGTAAAGGAAACTATGTGGCAAGGGCAATTACCAGTTGGTTAATAGAAAAAAAAATAGTTCAACCTGCATTTACAATGAAAATGGGTGCTACCTATTCCTTTTTGTCATCCCATAGTAGTGGAATTTTGGTTAGGAAGAGTTTATCTGACAAAGTATTACAGTTTGCAGCAACAGCTTTTCACTTAAAAGATAATCTAGTGCCATTTGTAAATATATTTACCTATTAGTTCCTAGAGGAAAAATAAAATTAAAAGTCACAGTATCTTCTCATTCCCACGGGTCCTCTCTATGTTACAGCCTGGAAATCAAGAGGCAGTGTACCTGGAAAGAGCCAGGAAAGTACCATGTACCTGAACACCAAGCCTGATTGCTGCATTTGGAGATTTCACAGAAGCCCTCAGCAGGTGCTGAAGTTGCTGCAATCGACTTCTCCAATCTCACTGTGATGGCACTGACATTTACCTGCGAACCGCTCGATAAACCTGAAGTGGTTTGGAGTCACTTGCAACAACAGCTATCAAACAAGCTTTTTACAAGCCTCACATTCCCCCCTGTGATGACTGTAACCTTTTCTGTAGTCAGAGAAGAAAAACCCTCAGTGAGTGCTCTGGAAAGCTGAGAGAAATACATGTAGTAAACCAGTGTTACATCTCTGCTGGTTTTTAAATACTGTACAACCTTATTGTCATCTCCCTTCTTAACATAAAAAAACTTTTTATAGGTTTGGTTTTTTTTTTAATATACATCACTTACAAGCTTAAGGAATCAGAGTCCTAAAAGTTATTTGCAGCAGGGAGAGCTGGCAGGGCAGCACCCACCACGGTTCCCAGGACACCAACGCTGCCGACATCCAAACAAGCAACAAACCAGAACACGGCGGCCGATTCCCTTCAGCTGCCCACTGCTCTGCAGTTTTTTCCCTTAAAGGACAAGCCAGTCCGAAATCAGGACTGCGTGCCATCCGGCCGCTGCAGGAGAGCTCATTAACTCACAGAGCCTCAGACTCCCAACACTGCCTGCCAGCTTTTTTGCTTTCTTATACAAATGAAGAGATCTGCAGACAGTTTGCAGCAAAGCTAGACAAGTCCAACTACTACAGATTTTGCCTATTCTATTAAGTTCAGCTTACCAGCTCCTTACTCAGCACTCCCAGCTCTGGGGGTGTCCCTGCCAGCTCTAGTTTTGATTGTCTGAAGAGGAGAAAAACACACAGTAAAGTATTGAAAGTTCAGCGTGCACACAAGCAACCCAAGAATAACTCAGCACTTTACAGCTGCCCACAAACCAGTCTCTATTTTATCAAGCCCCACCACCTGCCAAGAAGGACTGTTTCTGTTGTCCTCATTTCCCCACTCTTCTCTCCCAGCCACACACACACACGATGCATTCCCAAACTGGGAACTGCAGCCCTGGACACTGGTTGTGGATCAGAACAGGTCCTGCCCCAAAACAGCACCGGGACACAACTCTGAGGAATTCTTCCCTGCTGTGAAAATCCTGGGAGCCACACTACCGCTGCCCAAGCCACGAGGCTGCAACACCAGGATACCCCCTCCCCAGTGCCCATCCCAAGCTGGGCTCCCATCAGGAAGCCCCCATGCTCTCTCCCCTTGCCACTGTAGGGGGGCATCAGCCACCCCTCCAGAACCCAACACCCCCCTGCTCCACTGCTGTCACCACCCAGAGCCACAGACACACCCAGAAAGATCTTCCTCACCCGCCCCCCCCACTATTGCCCCTTCACAGAGAGGAGAAAGAGGATAGATTTATGCTTTTAATACATTTTATTAATTACCAAAATTTCCAGAAGCCAAATTTGGCAAATTTTTTTTTTTTGTCTTCTGTAAAGGTTTTCATGCATAACTTGAAATTTGTCAACTGCAACAGTCAAGTGGTTACTTTAGAAGAGACAGAGACAAACATCCAGAATACAAACAGCTGTATCTGAATTAACAACATTTGTCTATTACTAACCTTATAAAGCAGGACGTGCCTTCCCTCTTATCAAAACCAAGCTGACAGATCTGCCTTTATACACACCCAACAGAATAAACTCTGTTATCGGCAAGGACGTTTTCCTTAAACGTTAGAAAAAAAAACAAAGCAGAGAATGGAGCTACTGTCCATAAACCAGTCTATACTTCAGTCCTCTTTAATCTACTTCTTCGATGGTGGGGCCGCCGGAGCCGCCCGCCCCGGCCCCTCCATCTCCCCGGTACAATTTTGTGACGATCGGGTTGCAGAGTTTCTCCAGCTCTTTCTGCTTGTGCTCATACTCTTCCTTCTCAGCCATCTGGTTGCGGTCGAGCCAAGAGACCACCTCCTTGCACTTGTCGAGCACTTTCTGCTTGTCCTGGTCACTGATCTTTCCCTTCAGTTTATCGTCCTCCACTGTCTGCTTCATGTTGTAAGTGTAGGACTCGAGGGAGTTCTTGGCTGCCACCCGATCCCGGTTAGCTTCATCCTCTGCTTTGTACTTCTCTGCTTCTTGCACCATGCGGTCAATGTCGTCCTTGCTGAGGCGACCCTTGTCGTTGGTGATGGTGATCTTGTTCTCCTTACCCGTGCTCTTGTCCACGGCGCTGACGTTCAGGATACCATTGGCATCGATGTCAAAAGTGACTTCGATCTGGGGGACTCCCCTGGGGGCTGGGGGGATGCCTGTTAGGTCAAACTTGCCCAGCAAGTTGTTATCCCTTGTCATAGCCCTCTCACCCTCGTACACCTGGACCAGGACGCTGCTCTGGTTGTCTGAGTAGGTGGTGAAGGTCTGAGTTTGTTTGGTGGGGATGGTGGTGTTGCGCTTGATGAGAGCGGTCATCACTCCTCCCGCAGTCTCAATGCCCAGGGACAGAGGGGTGACATCCAACAGCAGCAGATCCTGCACGTTCTCAGACTTGTCTCCCATGAGGATAGCTGCTTGTACGGCAGCCCCGTAAGCCACAGCCTCATCGGGGTTGATGCTCTTGTTGAGCTCTTTGCCATTGAAGAAATCCTGTAGCAGCTTCTGGATCTTGGGGATCCGGGTAGAGCCACCCACCAGCACGATCTCCTGGATCTGGCCCTTGTCGAGCTTGGCATCACGCAGAGCCTTCTCCACCGGCTCCAGGGTGCCACGGAAGAGGTCAGCATTGAGCTCCTCAAAGCGGGCACGAGTAATGGAAGTGTAGAAGTCAATGCCCTCAAAGAGAGAGTCAATCTCAATGCTGGCCTGCGTGGAGGAGCTGAGGGTGCGCTTCGCCCTCTCACAAGCTGTGCGCAGCCGCCTCACCGCTCGCTTGTTGCCAGCGATGTCACGCTTGTGCTTGCGCTTGAATTCTTCCACAAAGTGGTTCACCATGCGGTTGTCAAAGTCCTCCCCACCCAAATGGGTGTCACCAGCCGTGGACTTTACCTCAAAAATCCCATCCTCAATGGTAAGGATGGAGACATCGAAAGTGCCCCCTCCCAGGTCAAAGATGAGCACGTTCTTCTCTCCAGCCCGGGTTCCTTTCTTGTCCAGGCCATAAGCAATGGCAGCTGCAGTGGGCTCGTTGATGATACGCATCACATTGAGGCCAGTGATGGTGCCGGCATCCTTGGTGGCCTGGCGCTGGGAGTCATTGAAGTACGCTGGCACAGTGATGACAGCATTCTGCACCTTGCACCCTAGATAGGCCTCAGCAATCTCCTTCATCTTGGTGAGCACCATGGAGCTGATCTCCTCCGGGAAGAAGGTCTTCATCTCCCCCTTGTACTCCACCTGCACCTTGGGCTTGCCACCCTCATTCACCACACGGAAAGGCCAATGCTTCATGTCCGACTGCACCGTGGGGTCGTCGTACTTGCGGCCGATGAGGCGCTTGGCATCGAAGATGGTGTTGGTGGGGTTCATTGCTACCTGGTTCTTGGCAGCATCCCCGATGAGCCGCTCTGTATCGGTGAACGCCACATAGCTGGGTGTGGTGCGGTTACCCTGGTCGTTGGCGATGATCTCCACCTTGCCGTGCTGGAAGACACCCACGCAGGAGTACGTGGTGCCCAGGTCGATGCCGATCGCCGGCCCTTTGGCAGACATGGTGACGGCTGTCTGTGCTGCTATTCGCCCGTGTCCACCCTGCCCGCTCCCGCTGCCGCCGCGGCGCGATATGCCCGGCTCGCGCCGCCGCCGCCCGTTTTATATCCGCCGCTGCCGCTTCTGGAACCTGCCAGAACCCTGACGGCCAATCCGGACGCCCCTCGAACAGTCGTTGGGCCAATCGCCCCCGCGAGCCGCCAGGGAGTGCCCGCCCCCAACGCTCTGGCCAATCAAAACAGCGAGCGCCTACCCGCCAGCCCGCCCCTCCCGAGGGGCCGCGATTCTTCCGGGTTTTGCTCGTGCGCCATCGCGCTCAGCCAATCCGTGCTCGTGCTGTGCGCTCGTCCCGCCCCCGCCTCGAAACTCAGCTAGAAAGTTCCAGTTGAAATGACGTTATGCCGGGGATTGACAGCAGCATTGCCCAATGGTAAGCGGGAGCGGGCCGGCGGGGTGGGGCTGTGCGGTCGCTATGGGGCGCCCCCGCGCTCCGCCCGCTCGGGCGCGCGGGGTGTGGGGGGTTGCGGGTTCGCGGCCGCTCTCGCCGTGCGGTGTTTGCAATTCCTGAGCGCTCAGCCCGGCACTGGGGAATTTGCCCATATTTGGTCGGAGGGAGGCAGAAATTTCGCCCTCCTTCTCTGACACAGACACACACCTCCCTTCAACCTCCCCCCACGACTGTCAGGGCGGAACGGCCGTCACCCCTACCCCGCCGCGGCGACCCCCGAACTGTCATGGCGGAACGCCTCCCCTCACGGAGCTCCGTGCCCTCCCGCTGAGGGAAAGTCCCGCCGAGCCCGTGTTTAGCCTTATTTCGCCCGAACTTGGCGGGCTGACAACACCCCCGCCCCGTGTCTGTCCCGGTACCCAAATTCAGGGAAAGGCACCGCATTCACCCCTCCTGCCCCTGCACCAGAACTTAGGGAATGGCACCGGTGGAGCTTTGGGGGCCCTGTTGCTGCGTGTTCCTGCGTGGTGACCATTCTTGAACAGCCTCCAAATTCTTGTCTGTTGTGCTAATGTGAGATGCCGTCACGCCTACGTTTAGCAAAAGCTATGGAGCTATTAACTCGGAGCTAGGAAAGTGCTTTGATGAAAATATATTAAACATGAAAATCCGCTGTGGTTCCTCCAAATTATGCCTCCTTACTCTGAGCCAAACACTTCAAAATATTCCAGTCCTAGTAAGGAGGACAAAACAGCGTCCTGAATTTTCTTTTTTTATACAAGGAATCTTAGTGAGTAGCTACTTTCCAGCTCCTTTAAAAGTGTTGCTAAAAGTTTGCTGTCCATAGACTTCAGGAGTTATGTGAGAGGATTTAGTGTCGCTGTATACTTGACTTCTCTTTCATTAGTTTTGTCCTCGGCCTTCAGCAGTTTGCTGTACCTGGCCTCATAGAAAACGTGTTACAGCTTTTTTCAGAGTCATTTGTATTCACACAATTATTACAGGCACTGCAACTCCTGTTCAAAAACATCCTTGTTTCCATTAGCGTATTTTTCAAAGCCTTTTTTACAAGACATGAGAGCTCCACCTCTTCTGTGCATTATGTGCTTACTGTTGTGATGGAAGAGCCTGGATTTCTGATCATACATATTGTACGTGCTTAAATAACTATTATTCTTCCACGGATCCTGGTCTTTTTTTTTTCCTTCCCCCCCCC
>VZUI01054396.1:0-19773 GCA_013401135.1 Cettia cetti
GAGGGGCTGGGCTGGAATTCCCAGAGGAGCTGTGGCTGCCCCTGGATCCCTGGCAGTGCCCAAGGCCAGGCTGGAGCACCCTGGGACAGCTGGAGGTGTCCCTGCCATGGCAGGGGGTGAAATGAGATCATCCTCAAGGTCCTTTCCAACCCAAACCATTCTGGAATTCCATGATTTCAAGGAATCTTAGAGCTGGTTTGTGTTTGTTTGGAGGTTCTTCTGGAGTGTGTATGTTTTGTTTTTATTTTGTAGGAAAATCTAGAAGAAAATAGTGAAGCCCTTTTATTTTTATCTGTCTACAGCTCCCTTCAAATCTCTTCCCATTTCTCCAGCACACCCCACAGATCTGTAGCGAAGAATGCAGGGGCTGCATGGTTTGAGTTTGCCAGGAGACAAAATCCCTGAGTTATTCCTATTCCCTTGCTGGGATACAAATTCCCAGATCTATTCCTCTTTCCTTTCTCCTTCTCTGTGCACTTGTCACCTCCACGCAAAGGCATCGAGGTCAGGATTTTCCGTGGGGAGAAGTGCTGGGCTGAATGCAGATCGTTATCTCCTTAGGAGATAAATGCAATTCTGCTGGAAAATTAGGATGACTGCAAGTGGCCACTGAAGGCAAAAACTTGCCGAGCTGAGGTGGTGACAAGGGATTTATTCTCTCCAAGCCTTGCAGACTGATCCTTAAAGCACAAAAACACATTTACTGGAAAGCTCAGAGTTGTAAGGACACACAGCCTCCCTGCTGGATTCAATTTCAAAGGATTCATTTCCTCCTCCTCAGCTCAGCTCCAGAGGCGTTGCTGCATCTTTGTTTAAATAGGGATGAACCTTCTGGGCCTGGGAATTTGGCTTTGATTCAATTACTGCTCCAGGCTAAGCTGCTTATCCCCAGCCCAGCTCCAGGGAGAATGGCCACAAAGCCCAGGTGACAATGGAAGCTTGGAGCACAAATCCTGCATCCAAAATCTGGCTCCTCAATCCACTGAAAGGACAAAGAACAACGGGCAGCAGCGATGGGGACAATTCATGTGGGATGAGGGGCTGGGAAGCAGAGGTTGGATAAGGCTCAGAGCACCCTGATCCCCTGGAAAATGTCACTGCCCAAGGTAGGGGTCTGGAACTGGGTGGGGTTGTGAAAAATGAGGTTCACTTTCTTAGAAAAAAATATAAGTTTAATAAAAACTAATAAAAAATAGACAATTAGGAGACAGCCAGCACACCTCACCCCTTCAGATCCTTTGTTTTAAGGGTCTCTGTGTTACATATTCAATAGACCCTAATGCATGATTCAAACATTCCTTTTGGGTTTGACTTTTCTTTGTTCAGTTTCAATTCCCCCCAATATTTTATTTGGTAGATTTATCTGTAGGTGGCTCCATTCTGTCTGGTTAACATAGATCTCATAAGTTCTTCTCCCTAGGTTTTGGTCATCTTCATTTGGATAAGATACTTGATAACAGAGGTTCAATAGTTTTTGATCAGTAATCTTCACTGTTATCAAATTATCAATCTTCAGGAATGCAGGATGAGTCCCCCACCTTCTGGTTTGGCCAGTTTAGATGTTACAAAGAAAAAAACCCCAATCTTTACTTTTATCCCTATGTTACAATCAGAAAATATACATTCATCACATTTCTAAACTCTATAAATAAAAGGAAATACAGTACAACCTTCCCATATTATACATACAGCATTCACCTCAATATTTGTGAGAAGCCAAACCCAAAATATGCATTTATAACAGGGCTCAGGAGGTGGGATTTGGGTTCCTGGCTGGTCACAGAGGAATGATCCAAACTCTGTTCTGCCATTCCACAGCTGCTGAACAGCTCAGGACTCGGATCAGAGTTACTCCTTGAGGTTTTATTTTAAATAAATTCTCGTAGAACTTCCTCTGCTGCCTGTGCACTACGGGCGTGTGACGCTGTTGTGCAACAACGACAACAGGGACTCTGAGTTCAGAAGGTTGAGAGAATGATCCTTTATTTTTGGGAAGTGTCCCCCTTTTATACTTTTTTACACAGACCAATTCCATTGGTGAAACAAGGACAAACCTCTCCAATCATTGGTCAAACCAGAGGGACATCAAGAAGAAATCCCTCCTTGGAAAAAGGAATGAAAACATGAGGTGCAGTTAGAAAAACTTGTCTTATTTACAGAAAGCTGCCTGGAAAAAAGAATTTCAGGAAACTAAAACATCTCAGGCAAGAAATCAGGGCTACAGGCGTGGGATCTGCCTAAGGAAGTAGAGAAAAAAAAAACCAAACTGAATCCATTCTAATGTCATCCTGTGGAAAGGTGGAAACACAAACCTGCCACATCCTCACCATAACCCCAGGGCAAAGGTTGGTCTTCACTGCAACAGGGACAATTTCCAGCAGCACAGAACCTCCTGAACCCAAAACTGCAGCTTCAGAGAAGTTTAGATGTCTAATAATTCTAATTAGAATTCTAATCATAAACAACTGGCACCTGAAAGCATAAACCAAACAAATAAAAAGGTCAGTAAATAAAGAATATACAAAAGACTTATGTAACACAGTAAGGGGAATATGTTTAATACCATACTGTTAAATGGATTAGTAATATTTATCTTTTTGCACCATCTTTATGGTGTTATTTATCTCAAATTCCTGTTCCAGGTTGGGTTTGTGGGTTTCTTTCCCCTCACATTGGTCAAACTGAAAAAAATCATGTAATGGAAAATAACTGCAACATCTGTTTAAATAATAGTGGAGAGAAGAGGGAGAAGAAATAGAAACCAATCTCATTTACATTGAGGCTACCAATACCAGCTTTTTATTCCTTGAGTATTTTAACACATTGATAATTCTTTGAATAGAAAACTGAATCTAAAGATTTAAATCCTCGGCGGGTTCTTTTTTGTCTTGGAAAGCATCACTTAGTGAGGACTTGACTTCTTCCATTTGTCTTCTTGCAAAGGAAAGAGATGAGGAATTGCTGAGAACAACCAGAACTGAAGGTCCAAGAACTCAGGCAAGAAGATGAACCCAAAAAATCTTTTGAGAAAAGAAATCTTTGCTGCTTTAGACACCCACGAGTCATGTCTAGGCTATCCCTGGGGTTTGGAGGACCTCAGTGAAGAGCAGCAGGCAACTTTTTCCTGTTACATTCCCACTTAATCCTGAACTCAGGATCTCAGGATTAAGTTTCAGGATTCCCTGGAACTGGGAATCTGGAATTCCCAGTAGATGAGAGAGGCAATTCCTGCCCCAGTCAGGCTGACTGAATTAATGCCTAATGTCAGATGAGGTGGATTTAATCTCAGAGAACTTGTCTGCCAGCCCCAGTTTCAGTGATCTGAGAAAGTGGGGATAATTCAGCCCATCCAGCAATTGCTTCTCAGATGAAGCTGCAGCTCCAGTTTAATTCAGTGGAGATAATTCTTGCAATTATCTTGAACTCAGTGGAGAGTTCTTATGAATCAAACCCTAATTGTCTTAATGACTCTAAAAAAGCAGGGAAAAAATCTACTTGTCAATAGAGAGGGAGGCAAGCGCAGGCTCTGAAGTTGCTAAAACAAGGGAGAAAGTGCATTTGTTTGGATTTGATTCCTGCTGAGGTAATTATCTCTGGAAAGTCTCTGGGAAGGAGTCCCTGGGAGCTGTAACACTTCCTCCAGCAGTGTCACCCTGTGGGAAGGGAGCTGGGGTTATTAGAGAGCCCCCAGCAGATTTTACAATGAGGTGATAAGAAAGCAGCCTGCCTTGGTGCCTGCAAAAGGAATTTCCCTGCTGTCTCTGGGAAAAGCTGCTGCTTCCAGGAGCATTTTTCTACACCAATGAACCCTCTGCCAGCAGGAGGCCTGGTAAAGAGGCCCAGATCTCTCATCCTAATTCTTTATGATCCCTTTAGAAATCCTGTTCACAAGGCTGCCCCACACCTGCGCTCTGCAGGGTTATTCCCAAAGCTCCTGGATGGAGGAATCCAAGGGTTTGGGTTGTTTTGGATTGTTTTCTGTCCAGCTGAGCAAAGGGCTCAGATCCAGAGCCCCCAACAGCTGGGCCAGGGGCTGTTTCCCCAAACCTGAGCAAACTGACACCTTTCCAACCCAAATCAGACTTGGATGGGCCTGAATGAGGAGCTGGGAAGGAGCTGAGGAGTTTCTGGAGCGGGAAGCTGTGCTAACCCTCCTGGAATTTCAGATCCAGGATTGAAGCAGTAACTTCAAGGTCTCAGGGTTTCCTGTGCTTCTTCCCCCCACCAAAAAAACCCCAAAAAAACAACAAAAAAGAAAACAAAAAAAAAAAAACAAAACAAAAAAAAAAAATCAAGAAAACCCCCAAAACAAACAAACAAACCAACCAAACAAAAAAAAAAACCCAAAAACCAAAAAAACCCAACTGGGAGGATCTGGGGAAAATCAATTTCAGATAATGTGACCCACTGTTAGAATGACTGAAGTGAAAGCAGTGTGCACACACACGAGTGCTAAATGTGCCTTTGGACACCCCTGCTCACAGATACATTCCTGAACCACCCGGGTTGGGATCTGCTGCACACAGAGCTCCACACAGGCAGCATCTCCCTGCTGCTGTCAGAATTTCTGAGCTTCAGTGCCCCAGACCTGGATGGAGACACGGTGGTACCCCGGGGTGAGGGTTGGTTCTGCAGGAATGCATCACCCACTCTGCACTGACAGCTCTTCATCACCAAGGGCAGCATTTCTGTGCTCTGTGTTTGGTATCAATTCCCATCAACAGAAGCACAGTCCCACCGTTTGCACTGACTGGATGAGTCACGTGAAAAACGAGGTTCACTTTCTTAGAAAAATTTATAACTTTAATAAAAAATAGACAATTGGGAGACAGGAAAAGAAAGTTTCTCGGTGAGGGTGCCTGGCAAAACCCAGCCAGCAGCACACTTCACCCCTTCAGATGCTTTGTTTTAAGGATCTCTGTGTTACATATTCAACAACCCTCATGCATTATTCAAATATTCCTTTGAGTTCAGATGTTCGCTTGGTTTTGGCCCCTCCCAACCTGTCCCATTGCATCAAATCAACATTTTATTAGATAAAGTTCTTATTGGCACCTTGTAGTTGTCCTATGTCTTATTCTTCTGATACCGGGAGATCAATAAATTCCTTTTTGTAGCTTTTGGTCCACTGCTGTCTTGATCTAGCTAATTCAGGAAAGCAGGAGGATCCTCTCCTCCCTTCTGGTAGGGGTTTGATCCAGTTTGGTCAACTGGTTTGACTGGTTTAAATGTCACAAAAAAGTCTTTACAACCCAATATACATTTATCACATTTCTAAACTCTGTTAATAATAAAAGAAAATACAGTAAAACCTTCCCATATTATACATAGCATTCATTTTAATATTTGCAAAAAGCCAACTTTATAAGATGCATTTACAAGTCATTACAGCAGGAATGATGAGCAGGGGAAGCCTCGATTCAGCAGGGTCACTTCAGCCCTGTGTGGCCCAGATCTGTCCAAAAAGGGGTCCTTGGGCTGGCTGTTAACAGCTTTGCAGAAACCCAAGTGTTGTTTTAAAAAACCAGAACACACGTTATTTCTGCAGAGTTCTTTTGCCATGTGAACAGTTCAGTTATGCAGGAGGCACCTGCAGCAGGCACTGGAGCTTTGGGCAGCACCAAGACCCAGGAATCACCAGCCCAGAGCAGCCTGAGCACACACAGCTGCACCTCTTCCACTTCTTAAGAGTGTTTTTATTAAAAAAACCCCACCAGGCAGGCACACAGGCTTCCTCAGCACCTTGAAATGCAGGTCTGCTGCCCTTGCCACACACAAATGTCATATTAATCCTGTGTTATTTTAAAAAACCAGAACACACGTTATTTCTGCAGAGTTCTTTTGCCATGTGAACAGTCCAGTTATGCAGGAGGCACCTGCAGCAGGCACTGGAGCTTTGGGCAGCACCAAGGCCCAGGAATCAGCAAGGCCCCAGCAGTCTGAGCACACACAGCTGCACCTCTTCCACTTCTCAAACGAATTTTGATTAAAAAAAAAACCCACACCAGGCTTCCTCAGCAGCTTTAAAAGCAGGTCTGCTGCCCTTGCCACACACAAACGTCATCTTAAACCTGTTTTATCACCAAAGACCTGCCCGGGGGTTGTCCCAGGCGAGTGGCAGGTCCTGGCAGCTTGCAGCTGCTGTTGGCAGAACGGGGTGCCCATGCTCTGCCCTGGCACACTCCCTGCCTGGTTGGTGTCTCTGAGATCCACCCTTGAGCTGCTGAGCACGTCCTTGACTCCCTGAATTTGCTGGGAAAGCTACAGAAAGTCAATTACAGTTGTGCTTCTCAGGAGGAAAGGTGCTGTCAGCACCAAGGGCTGGGAACACGTTAGCTCAACGGGGTGAGTGAATCCAGCATTTCTACCTTTGTTAAATCTGTTTGCAAGGAAAACCAAGAACCTGCTGGCTTCAGCACTGCCAATTCAGCACTTTACAAGTGAGGGAAGAAAAAAAAGCCTGAACAGAAAGTGTTCTGAGCTTTCCAAACCTGCTCCTTTGTTCTCCCAGACAGCCTCGGTGGCAGCCAAGGATGTGCATCCCAGCACAGGCAGCTGTGCATCCCAGCCTGGAGCAGATTGCATGTTTTCAAGCTGCTGCTTTCCATCTGATTGAATATTCAGATTTGTTGGCACACACCAGCAACTGAAAACGAAGGGCCTTCCAGAAACTCAACATTTCAAGTCATCAGAGGGCTGTTCATGTGCAGCAAAACAGAAAGAAGCATATGGGGGTGGCAGAGCAGAGCTCAGCGAGTCCTTTCCCTCTCCTCACAGCCCTGAAGATCAACTGGAAAGCAGTCTGAGAGGAGGGGATTGAAAAAGGGAAGCACACCAAGGGTTCCTCTGCCTCTGTGTGCTGGGATGGGAGCACACGTCCCACATGTCCCAGGCAAGGGCTGCTCTGAACTTTGTGCAGCTGAGCTGCTCCCAGCAAGGACAAAACCCCTCATGCTCAAACTCCCCTGATTCCAAAGGCCTGACATCAGCCCCGAGCTGGAGTTTGGATTTAAAGGTTATCCCAAACGCTGCCATATGTAAGTCAGAGCTCACCACAAGCAGGGAGGATGGGATCACTTTGATTCAGGGTGACATTTCTCACCACACTCCAGTAATTAGATTAAGTTTCGGGATACAGCTGTCTCGTGCAATTGGAAATTCTCCCTAAGCTGTCATTTACAGGAGGCACTCTTCCATATTTCCCATGTGGTCCTTCATGCCTGTAATTTGAATAAATAATGCTCCTGAAGTTACTTCCAGCCGTGGAGTGGTTTGGGAATTGCAGCTCTGATCGTGCAAAGCCTCTCGTGGTTCTAACGAGCTGTCAGGATTCTGGAGCCAGCAGTGGAAGGAAGGTCAGTGGTGGGAGCAAGGAGACACAAAGCTGAGGAACAGATTCTCATGCTGGCAGAAAGAGGAGAAAAAAGAAAAATGAGACATCCTCCCTCCTGGTTTTTTTCCATGCTGCTTTGGTTGGTTTTGTCAAAACAACAAGGGAAGATGCAGAGGTGCTTTTGGTCCCAAAAGTGATGATTTTACAACAATAAAACATCGTGTTTGTGTTCACAAAGAGAAAAAAGAGTGTCCAGGATGTTTTTTTCATAACATTCTTCACCACCTCAAACCCTGTGAAGTTATTTATAGCAATGGAGAGGGAACATGTGGTTTTTATCCTGATATATTGCACTGCAATGGCTTTTCACCGATCTGTGCAAAGCTTAAGACCCCTCAACTTTTCCTTCCATCAATTTTTTGCTTTTTGCTGTTAGTTTTGGTCTTTTTTTCATTAACTGCTAATTAACATTAACTTATTGCTTTTGTACAATTTTTTTTTGGCAGGAAGACAGCAGGGAGTAATCTGGACGATTTGTTTTGGGATTTCCTTGCTCTTTAAACCTCACCCAAAACCAGATTTCACATATTAGACATAAATTAAGCTCGAATATCTTGAAAATAAACAGAAATTAGAGAAAAACCCTAAATATGGCTGCTGTTAATTGCAATTAAATATCCTCCTAGGCTGGCACTTTGTGACTGGGATCTCCTGTGTTTGTACACGGGGATGTTTGTCACAGCTGGACACGAAAGGAAGAGCCTGACCCCAGGTAGAAGAAAATTCCAAAGGTTATTTTATTTTTTACACAGCCCCTTTTTATAACATGCTGCGCTGAAGAACCAGATCATTGGTTAGAAAAGACAGCACTTCACTGGTTAAATAACAGAAACAACACCTGTGAAAGAATTGTTAAGAGAAACCCAGAAGTGTTTATGAAAGACAAGACTTATTTACTTTTCACTGGCCTTGAGAGGAGTCCTTCTCTCACAGAAGAATCAGCCACTAATGGGGCTGAAAATGTCACAAACTCAGAAAATCAGACCCACAGGTGTTCCTCCTCCTGAAGAACATACTTTAGGCAGAAGTTCTGAGCAGCAGGACTTGAGGAGTTCTTGAGTGGTTCTGGTGCACGTTTTCAAACCACAATATCTGCACCAACCCTAAAATCTCAGGTCTGGGACAGCAACCCCAGCCAGACCCATGGTTTGCTGCTGTGGCTGAGGATAATTATGGATTTAGGGCATGACAAACCAAAACTATGAGGTAAACCTCACCTCTAATTAAAACAGATCTCAAACACCTCTAAAACCTTCAAAGACAGCAATGCCTGAGACTGCCACTGCCTTGAATTTGGCTCACATTGCCCAAATCTTGGAGTTATTTCGGAGCTGGTACTTAATGGGAATTATTTCTCCCTCCAGAGCAATGTGGTCGTGACTCTCCAAGCTCCTGATTTGCATTTAGACTGCAAGGAAAAGAATTTCCTTTGCAGCAGCCATCTCCCAGCCCTTCGCCATGTGAATATTTCCACCCTAATTAATGTCACTTAACGTAAAATATTATTCCGTGTTCTGCAGAGTGGCTGTAAATTATTTACTTGTAAAACATGTTGACTTTTCATGAGTTGTTTGTACAGTAAGAACTGCACCATCTAAACTGGAGGAGGAGAGAGGAATCAATCATTTGTAATAATACCCAATAGGAGGTTTACCACATGTTATATCAATTTTTATGGCCGACACAAATAGCTGCAGCCATTACTTTGGATTTTTATTTTCTGAAGGGAATTAGAAATTCACTGTTACCTTCTGCTTCTCTCATGCTGCCCTGGAAATCACACAATTTAAAGGTGTTTGGAGTCTTTTTTACCCACTAATTAAGGCAGTGCATTAATAAAACACCAATTTAGAATATTCATTAAACACACAGTCTATACGAGGCAAAAAGCTGATTTGTGTGTAAGTTAATGAGCCCAGAATCAACCAACAATACAGCATCAAGTGAATGAAATGGGGTTTAAAAAAATTATATTTAAACTTGCTGCTCATCCACTCTCCTCCATATTCTGTGTTACTTTCTACATGCAGTGAGGTTTTCAATATTGATTATTTTCAGTGCATCAATTACTGTTTTTTATTTGGCACTGCTTAGTTTTGGTATTGAAAGGTGTCTGTGTTAAGCCACCAAAAAACACCCTTGACTCAAAGACATACAAATAAAGCCCAGAGGTTTCCTGGCTCTTTTTGCAGCAAAGGAACAGCTAAGCAGGGAATTGTGCTGAGTTTATGACATTTAGCATGCAGAGGAGCAGGTATTTATCAGCCAGCTCATCAACTCGGTGTCAAAATGTTTGTCATCAAACTTAAACACGAACCAGAGGCACAAAAGTGCAGCTGGAAATGGATCACCAATATTTTCTGTGCTCTGATCAATACTTCTGCTGTGGTGAAATATGAGAGCAACAAAGACTGATGTTGAAACTGTAATTGAAGCACGAGCACTCCAACAAAACCTTTCCGCTTGGAATATTTTAGAAGGCTCCTCAAATTCCCACTATAGGTAAACCCATTTTCTCCCTGACAATTGGCATAAATTTAAAAGAGGTTTTTATCTCCGTCGATGCTTAAGGCATCATTTGGTCCAAATTTCCCTGACATTTTCCCCTTTTCCAGCATGATTTTAGAGGCCTTAAGCGACTGCAGTGTGACCAGCATGGAATCAAGAATGTGCCTGATAAATAATAGCTCTGTTCTCAAAAATTAATGAACAATGTCCCTATAAATACACAATCCCTGCACAATGACACTGGGTTGTGATTTTCCCACCCTCGTTCCCCTCATTCTTACATGGATTTACATAGGATGATAAATGATTTAGAAATCCATTTCAACTACAGCAAATCCAGTTTACCCATTACTTATAAAAAGCCATTACAGCTACTTAAGTTTTCTATTACAGCCAATTTAATTTATTACAAAATAGCGAGTCCATAAGATTTTGATCTATCATAGGCACCGAGAGATAATGGAACACTGGAGGATATTATGACCATGAAACATGAAGAAGAAGGGAAAGAAGTCATTTCCATTTATAGGGTAAAGTAAACATCTGAGATAATAAACTGGCCAATGTAAGCAGGCTGCGAATTGGAAATGGAACAGAAGAAGATGAAGAAGAAGAGAGATTCCATTTTTAAAGGCTTATTGGTTATTTATGTAGATGCTCCAAGTTATAAAAGGAAGAAAAACATTCTTGTGATAAAAGCTGCTTATTGGAACTAAATCTGAATTCCCATCCTGGCTGCTCCGAGACGAGGCTGTGGAAGTTCTGTCAAGTGCCTGTGCTAAAACTCCCCGGCCATAAAATGAGAAGAATATTTCTTTCTTTGCCCAGCTTCCCCTTCTCTGGCCATTTCCATTGGCACAAAGACAACTGATGTCTTCCACAAAGAAAAAATCATGGCCCCTGCTCTTTGGAGAAGAGATTTTCATCTTTATTTGCACTTCTATAAATTGCTCTTTAGTTTCTTCTAGAGATTAACACAGGAGAGCTAACCTCAGTTTGCTGTCACATTCTTTCAAGTATTTTTTTAAATTCTCAGATAATTCCAGGAGATTTAGGGATTTCTAAAGTGGTGCCTGGTGACAGTGGCACCATGGCAACTTGTCCTCCCTTCCTGGGATGAGACTGAAATATGGAAAAGGGGTGAGGCTGGGTGAGGGGGTTAAAAAGAGCACGAAGAACTGCAGCTTTCCTTCACCACTGATTCTCTGTGCAAAGTTTTTCAAGCCCCATATTTGATTTTGCTGCCCTGCTGTATCAGTTTTCTGGGCCTGTTGGTGATTTCCTCTTGAGCAGATCCTCGACTCTCCTCAGGAAAAAAAAAGCTGAACTCATTCCTGTCACCCAACACCAGGCAATTGCCAAGCTAGAGGAATAATGTTATTTTAATCAAACCACCAAACCAGATTGAAGCCAACAGCTGTAACAATGAAAGGAAGCTGAAAACCATTATCCAATTTAGCAGGCATCAGTGAGCAGCTACAACTCCCGGCTTTAACTCCTGGTAAAGAATTCACTGCTTCATTGCTGATGATCCAAAAAGGGCAAATTGCTCTGCTTTTCTTTAAAAATCACATGCTGGAAAAAGGAAATGAGGCAAGAAGTCAAAGGCAGCATCTCAATGACTCTTGGAACATCCTGTAAATCCTGTTCCTCCTGATGGCTTTTCACTTAACACAAAGCCCTGCTGATGGTGGGGAATGTTTTGTGTTCCTGATCAGCAGCAGGCTGAAATGAAATAAAACATTTATCTTGATCTTCAGATCTTTATCCTCAGGAGTTAATTCTGGAGTTACTGTCTAGACTTTCAGGGGCGGGAAAGAAAAAAAATGTTGTCCTTAAATTCAGGCTTTGAATTAGTCCTCCTGGAGGAAAATGGGAATATTCACTCTCTTCAAATTGAAATGTTTGCATGACTGGAATATTTTAGTTAGGATTTCATGATTTAATAGGGTTGCCTTTCAATTGTTACCTGGACACAGGAGCCTTTTCACTTGGTGGCTGCATTGCACCAGGAGATGTACAAACACAAATAAACCAAAAATATAGACAGAGAAGTAATTTCTGAAGGGCTTTTTCCCTAGGATCACACAGTTAAAAAATGCCAGTGTTTCAACCTCTCCTGGTACAGCCCAAGAATTCTTCCTACATTCCATCCACAGGAACAATGTTGTATTCAGTTCCCACAGCAATGAAAGGATGATTTCAGGGGATTTCTGGGGATTCCCTTTCCCTTCTGCAGCCCCACAACCAAATCTCCACTGAACGTGGCACCAACAAGAGCTGCCAGAAACAAATGCTCCTCAAATACCTGATTTTCAAATATTCCAGAGGAAATATTCACTGGGTGCAAGGAAAACACCCAACCATGAGTCTGACTCGTGACTGCAGGCAGGTTGTGGTGTTCAAGCTGAAGTGTTGCTGTGGGTTTCCTCCTGTGATGCTGAGTTTTAATTCAGATGAGATGATGTGAGCATCTCCTTGACAAGGAATCCACAGGGAATCAATATGGTTTTTATAAAATTCATTCTTTATGCAGTCTAGCTGGGCAGAGGAATTTCACTTCCCATTTTACATTCCCATTTTTTCCCACCTGCCAAGGAAGTTGCCATCACTCCGGGCTAATGCTGATGTTGTTATCTGAAATCTGGCCCTTTGGCCACAGAAAATAATTAACCAATATATTTGCTCACAGGTGGCAACTTGCCAGAGCAGGCAGATAAATTAAAAGCCAAAATGTCATTCCATAATAGTTTACATACTGTAAAATATCCATTTATTTGTCTTTGTGGCCCTGCTGATTTTATAATTGCAGTTACATGGCCAGAATGGAGGCAGAAATTCAGGATCTGACCAGCTGCAATTTTTCTCTCCAAGTATCCTTAAAATACCTGAAAGGTGTTTTGATTTTTTTTTAGAATTTAGGCCTCTAAAACTTATTTTCCACGGACAAAACTCCAAACACCTGAAAAGCAAAGCTGCCAGAGAGGAGCCTCCCCAAACCCCCTCTAGCTGCAAGCAGCAGCTCCATTTCCCACTTCCAGCCGCTGATTTTAACTCTCAGGAGGAAGCACACGTTGGGATGCTGCAACAAAAGCAGCTGATTGCACCTTTCAAAAAAACACCACTTGAAAGGGAGAGAGAAAAGGGTTTGGAATGCTCCGAGCCCAGAGTTGGATCTATCATGCTTTAACTTAAAAGAGAGAAAAATCAGCTTATTGCAAAGTTGCCAACTTCAATCTGCCTGAATTGGTTTGAAATACATCTTTACAGTGAAATACAGGGGTTTGTGTGCACTGATTTTGGTGCTGGAGGATTCTCCTTTCTTTGCCTTTTTTTTTGCTTTTTTTTTTTTTTTGTCAGTTGAACTCATTTCTAGCAATTTGCTGCTGTCTCATGATCGCTGAATAAAGGGCACCCTTTGCTGAGAAACCACAATTCCCAGGAATTAAGTGCAAAAAGGTTTCTAAATTGGCTAAGCTCTTCTCATTCACCAGGAGCTTGAATTTCTGGAATTCAATGCAAGGCCCAGCACACAACAAACTTCCTGAAACATCCAGGATTCACTCAGGATCATGGAATCATGGAATGGGTTGGATTTAAAAATTCATCTACCACTGCACCAAAAATATTTTTCTCCACAGAAAATCCTCACATGGACAGGCTGGTGCTAAAACCATTCATGGATGTATCTACAGGAAATTATAAATTATCCTTATTTGTTTTAACTAAAGGTAAGAAAAAGAACTACAAAAGTTTCATGTTTGTATCGCTTGCAACACTATTGGCTGCATCCTCCACAGGGATTTTTATTTAAAAAACAAAAGCACAGATTAACAATGAAAAATTCTCCAACAGTGAGAAGTGGTTGAAAAGTAATTTTGCCTAGAGCCTGTATCTTATTGATATTTTAAAATGCCATTCCAAGCTCCCAAAACATGTATGGAAAACACATGGAAATGGTTTTTCTGTTCTGGAGAAAGTGAACCCAAATAGAACAAAAGGTTTTGATCATTTGCTCAGTCACATTCTCATTCTTAAAGGAGTTTTTTTAGAACTGCCCGATACAGAATTTTTAAAATTCAGGCTTTCCTTGGCAGTACATTAAAACTCTGATTTATCCCGATGGTTTGGGATCATTTTTGGAAGCAGGGCTGGGGATTTTTCCATCCAAAGGCTTTCCTTGCCTGTGATTCCTCATCCTGAGCGAGCTGAGGATGGCCCAACAGGCTTTTCTCAGCACCTTCCTACAAAAAGGGCTAAAATTCCAACATGCAGCTGCTCTTTCTTCCCCAGCCCATTTCCTAAAGCTTCCCACATCATCCCCATCCTTTCCTCTGCTTTACCTGCCCTTTTTATGGCTGAGGAAACTGAGGCAATGAATATTTATTGACCTGATTGCCTTTAAATTGGCAGCAGGAAGAGTCAGCAATTCCTATTTTGCCGTGCCCATTCCCAAATAAATCCTTTTTCTGTTCAGCCCCGTGTGAATTCTGAGCCTGCTATAAAAACTCTTTCTTTACTAATCTTCAAACTATGAACACCCCACTTATTTAAGCATCTCATACTTTGATTATTCTCAAAGCAAAGAGGAACCCAGACCAGGAAAATTTTGCACTTCTTTTTGATGTTGAAATGTCAGACTCTCAGATTTATTTTTTTTTTTTTTTTCCATTTCACTTGTGCAAACCTCCCTTTGCTCAGGCCCTGATGCTGCCTTTGGGAAGGTGCAAGTTGCCATGGCAATCCCCATCTCCAGGCAGTGCTCCACGCACTCCCTGAGGGGTTCCTGGCCAGCAAGGAAGGGTTTGGGGCTTGTAAACACATCCAGGTATAAACCAGGCTCAGCCTTAGAGGTAGCACAAGATGAAGGAGCAGCCCAAAAAACCCAAAGAGCTGGAAACCAGAAGAGGGAAGGCGGTGGAAGGAGAAGCAGAGCTGCACTTGGGGTTTGAGGCCTCCTAAACAAAGACAAATTTGGATTTTTGAGCTGGTCCGAAGTCCAGCTGCAGTTAGGGTTTGAGGCCTCTTTCAAAAACAAATTTGGATTTGAAGTTCAGCTGCAGTTAGGGTTTGAGGCCTCTTGTAAAGACAAATTTGGATTTTTTGAGCTGGTCTGAAGTTCAGCTGCACTTGGGTTTGAGGCCTCTTGTAAAGACAAATTTGGATTTTTGAGCTGGACTGAAGTTCAGCTGCACTTGGGTTTGAGGCCTCTTGTAAAGACAAATTTGGATTTTGAGATGGACTGAAGTTCAGCTGCACCTCCAGGAGAGGATAAGCTCAGCTCTTCATTAACCTTCTCTCCTTCCCTGTGGGGCCCACAGTAAATAACTCCTCTGAGTTTTGGAGCAGCTGATCCTTCCCAGCTCCTGTTCTGCAAACCTTCCCCTGCTTTTTGTCTCTCTCACAAGGAATCTGGGGTTGGAGGGTTCCCCCCCTCAAATAAAGTGTTTTTTTCCTCCCATCTTGAAGCTTTTCTGCTCCTCCCCTTCTCTCCTTCCCCTCCACAGGGATCCCACCCTCTGTCCTCATCTCCTTCCCACCCTTCCCCTGATCCAGCAAACTTCCTTCACCCCCTACATAGTCCAGATGTATTTGAATTCTCTCAATAATTAAACAGTAATAATACCAAAAAAAAAAAAAAAATTAAAATCTGACCACGCTTGTTTCTTCTGCTAATGCCTCATTTCCATTTCTTTTGGAAATTCCTGCAGATGGTTTGTTCCTGCTCTCCCAGATCAGCTGCGAGGAGAGGAACTGCTCCTGCTGTCCTTTTCTCTTCCCTGTACATCCTGTCCCTGGGGAAGCTCACTCAGCAGCACCAGCTCAGCTCTGCTGACAGCTTGCAGATCTGCCTCTCCCCCTAATGAAAATTACATCAGCTCTAACGATTACATCTCTTCGGGGATGGAATTTTCACAACTGGTTATTTGCTTGGAAACAGATTAGCAGACACTTGCCTGCCCATCACCATCCCCAGGTATAAATCACTGACACTTGTTTGAAATCAGTGACAGGTGAGTGCTTCTCACGCAGCATATCCCCACCTGTGGCACAATCCATGACTGAAATACGGACCAATTCTCTTTAAAAAGAATATATTGCTTATCCCTTGTGCATTCCAAGTGTACAGAATCCATAAAAAGACAAAAAAAAAACCAAAAAAAACCACAACAACAAACCAAAAAAAACCCACACGAGGATCCCCTGCATACTGTCCATGAGTTTGATGCAATCTAATCTCTTCCCAGTGCTATTTCGCTTTCTAAACAAGGCTGACATTTATTTGCCTAAATATCCTTTCAGTTAACAGGTACCTGTCTAGTATTTGACCACAATTAAAAATCACTATAAATAAAAACAACTATAAATAAAAGAGAGGTGACACAGTGCTGGCAAACCCCAATAAATCTGCCTTTGACCCCCAGAATTGCCCTTTTTCCCCCCCTACATATGCAAAATCTGGTGGGATAAAGCAAGAAGGAGGCAAAGGGATTAGCAGGAGTTAGAAAAGTGTTATGAAAGAAATTATAAAATTTTGTCCCTCTCTGCGCCTTTGTGTCCCTCTCAGGGCCACCCTGTCCCTCTCTGGGCCATTGCATCCCTGTCAGTGCCTTTGTGTCCCTCTCTGGGCCACCTTGTCCCTCTCTCTGCCTCTCTGTCCCTCTCTGTGCCTTCCTCTGCTGCCCTGGTGCTCTGCAGGCTCATCCCAAGCCCACAGCTCAGCTCCATCCCATCCCTTCCCCCAGCTCCAGCACCCACTGAGAGCGAGCTGGGACGAGCCCTGAGCCACCACCTGAGCAGAGCCAGGCCCACGAAATTAATTACAGCCAATTCCTTGAGCTCAGCTGAGCTGCACTGGAGCCCTGAGCCACCATCTGAGCAGAACCAGGCCCATGAAGTTAACTGCAGCCAATTCCTTGGGCTCAGCTGAGCTGCACTGGCAGTAAGGTGCTGTAGCAGGAAGAGTTTAAACCTCACTTGGCTGCTCCCCCAGCAGAACGAGAGCAAACACTTATTTGTATGTATTTAATCCTGCAGGGACCTTTGCATGCCTGGAATGCCCAACCAGCCTCCCTGAACTCAGATCCAACAGCTGAGCCAAATCCTGTCCCTGTGTTGTTCCACCACCCTGGTGATGCAACCAGCTCATGCATCACCCTACTCATTTTCACTGCTAATCTAAAGGAGATTTTTATTAACACTGGGTGAATAATTGACCCAGAAGTGGAGGAGAGTCATCGTGCTGCTGAAAGGGAGCACAGCTGAGTCTCCCTCCAGGGCAATAACAAGTGTTGGCTCAGATTTGTGATCCTTCCAGCTGAAGTCTCTCTGTGGGGTTCCTGCCTGCCTTCACACACATTTTTGGATAAAACAGGACTCCAGACATTTGAAATGGGATAAAAACCATGCCCATGGTGGAAAGAGTCCTCCTCAACATTATTTAAAGCCCCCAGAATAAACAACCCAGCTCAGGGAGTGTGGTTGATGTTCCACAGCAGCTCCAGGTGAGAGCTGAGAAAACAACGGGAGAAGCAGCATTCAACATTAATTCAGAAGAAATCAGCAGCAGATTTAGCACTGTGCTCTCATCTCTCTGAGCAACCTGGCAGTACAATTGTGGTGGGGACACACACAGGGCTCATTTTCTTATTATTTGGGGGACCTCCAAAAATCAGCAGGAGTTTTGTTGCAGAGCAACCCTTGCACAGCAATAAAATCTGCTGCAGCCTCCACTTTCCCCCTCCCTCTCCAGCTGTTTCATCTCCAGAGCAGCACATCAATATCTGCATTTCAGTCCCTGGCTGCAGGGGTGCCTTTATTGTCTCAACATCAATCAACTTCCCACTCACCAAAATCAAAGCAGCTCCTTCCTCCTGATTTCTATTTTCTCAGCCACTCCATCCCCTGCTGCTCCTGCTGGAGCATCCCTGGGAGCTGATTGCAGCTTTTCCAGGGGGAAGGAGCTGAGTAATCACAGCCAGATCTGTGTCCTCTCCCCTGAGCAACCCCAGGAGCTGCATCCAGGGGGGCTGAGGAGCCTCTTCCTCAGGCAGGTCATCACCAGCTCCATTGCTGCTTTCTCTGAGCACCAATCCCCCTCAGACTGCACAAATCACCAGTTTCACCCAACTTTCATCTGCTTCAATGCAACAAAACACCTCCCTCCCTTTGGGTTCTGTCTCTCTTTCTGTTTCTCTATTTCTATTTTGTTTCTCTATTTCTATTTTGTTTCTCCCTTTCTGTTTTGTTTCTTGGTGCCCTGTTATTTTTTTTTTCTCGCTGTGTCACACAGCTCAGTATTTCACAGAAGGCTCAAGCAGGGCTGTGGACTTCACAACTTTTCCTTCTCTTCCAGTGGATGCTTATTCATTGGAAAGCTTTCAGCACCACTTGCAGCTGTGCCAGAAAACTGAAAAATTATAAATACTGGGAGATTAAATCTATCTTTCACATCTAAGGGAGTCAGTCCTCTGAGACTTCCTGAAGCCTTGTGCTTTAAATCATTAATTTAGAGCTCAAAAAACCTCTTGCTGAAATATCCCCCTAATAAAACACCCTAAAGCAAATGGGTGGAATTGAAATGGTGCTGTTAAACTTTATCATGCCCCAGGTGCTTTGTGACTCGCATGGATTCTGACCCAGTGTCACAGATTTACAGGACACGTTACACATTTATCCTGCTTTGTCACTCAGCTCCTGCCAGGTGCCACTTAGGCCCTTCTGTGTGTCACACTTTTATTGCCACTTCCTTGGCTTCATTTCATAAACCATTCAGGGACATAATCTACTGCATATGGCACAGCAACACAAATACAAATTATAAAGGATTTTTTTTTTTTCCTCCTTACTTGACAAATGTTTGAGCTCCAGAAACCTCTCACTGCTTTAAATCACTCCATCTTAAAAATGTATTATCAGGGAAAAGTACAGGTGACTTTGACCCTGTAAACAACAACCCCGTGGCTCTTGCAGGGAAGTAGAAGAGGAAAAAGTGCAGCTGTAATTTAATAGATCAAACAGGCATCAGTTTTGTATTTCTGTTCTAAAATGCAAACCTCATATTTGATGAAATAATGTCTATTTTAAAACCTAACAAAAACCCTACAAAACCTAAATGAAACAACGTATATACATGATAAAAAGAGCTACAAAGCCCCCTAATCAGCACAAGGCATAATTGGCACCCAGGACTCAATTATTTTGTTCATCAGGTGGTTGGCTCTGGAAAGGCAGTGACAGAACCCAGGCTACAAATCAGTTCCAGTGCTGATCCCTGACCAGCCTCACCTGCACCAGATGGTTCGATACATTTTTATTTATTTATTAAGTGCTTACACGTTTCCTGATTTCAAAATCAATTCTTCATTATTCCCCTGCCTGGGCAGTACAAATGAAGAAATGCGTGGCTGGTGAGCAGCTCCCAAGACTGAAGAGGTGCAATGAAGACCTGGATTAGCAGCCTTGATGAAGTTTTGGGCTCTGGAATGTTTGCTGTGTGCTCCAGATTTCATGTGGAGGTAGACAAAGAACCTCTGCCAAGGCGAGGGATAACTCCAGGTGTGAAAAACAAAGTTCGCTTTCTTAGAAAAATTTGTAAGTTTAAAAGAAAATTAAAAAAGAGACAATCAAGAGACAAAAAACAAAAGCAGTTTCTCAGTTGAGGGTGCCCGGCCCCAAGCCAGGAGCACACCTCACCCCTTCAGAGCCTTTGTTTTGAGGATCACTCTGTTACACATTCAATCGACCTTAATGCATGATGCAAACATTCCTTTTGGGTTCAATTTCAACTCCCCCCCAATCATTTTATCTGGTAGATTTATCTGTAGGTGGCTCCATTTGTCTGGTAGCACAGGTCCCATAAATTCTTCTCC
>VZUI01054398.1:0-73755 GCA_013401135.1 Cettia cetti
TGCACAGGGAGCAGGGGAGGTCACTGAGCCTCTGAGCAGAGCCTTTTCCAACACACCCCAAAACCTCTCCTCCCCCCCAGCCTTTGGTGCCAGGGTCTGTGCCAGCTTGGCAGCTGATAGCCCTGGGGCTGTGGTCTCCTCCTCAAAGGAGGAGGAGCTTATGCTCTGTGGATGTCCCCAGCCCTGAGCTGTTACTTCATCTCCATAGCCAACAGTGTAATGATTCAGTCAGGAGGCCCATTCAGGATGTGGTGGCCTTCTCTGCTTTTCTAATACAGTTTTTAAAAGTCTTTTATGACAAAGGTTTCAGTTATAAATTATAATATTTTTTTCTCTGACATACCACCAGTGACGGATCCAGCAGAGAACCTGATCTACCATAGGACCACCACTTCATCAACCATCAGCTCAACAGAACTACAACCACCACTTGATAGGACTGTGACCACCACCCTGACCAACAGGGTGCCAGGCTGTACTCTTCCTTTGGGTGTTTAAACCAGTTCTTCTGTGTATCATCACATTTATTGCTATCTTTCTATTAAATTTTACCTCAAACCTGAAATCTCTCTAAAGGTATTTGTGTGAGGTTCACTTCTGCCACCAAGCTTACTTTCAGACCAGTACAACCCCTTCATGGCTTGCTTCAGAAAATCCTCAAACTCATTCTGTCCCACCAAAATGGTGCTCCTAAAACCACCTCTCCCCACTGCAATTTACAGACTTGCTTACCTATTTTTATACCTCCACCATATGTTTTCTGAGCGGTTCTTACCTTCCATCCATACTCCCCGTTACTGTGGCTGTTTCTGTTCATTCAGTGGATGCGCTACCTGCTGGGCCAGTGGGTCCTGTTATGGCCTTTGTTTCATTGGAGAAAGAAAGGCTTGTGTCTCTTCCAAATGAGTAAAAATCTTTGTGGAACTTGGTATTCCTGCAGTTTATTAGTTCAATTATTCTAAAAACCTACTTTATTTTTTAAAACCAATCAACTGGATGGAAAAAGGTAAAGATCCATCACTGGAAAAAACCTTGGAGAGAAGAGCATCATGTCAGTCAGCTGAGTTCCTAGTGGAGAAGTGTGCCACCTCAAAAAGAAGGTCAGCACTTCTGACCTTCTGACAAATGTCTTTTTGTCTCCTCTGTGCAGACCCGCTCCAAGAGGCCTCAGGCTGCAGCTACCCACAGAAAGCAACTGACACATCTTTTCTAATGAAGGTTCTCCATCAACATTTTAGAGCTAGCATGGTAAGGACGGGATCAGACTGCTGTTGGACATGTAGTTGTAAGAGTAGCCCTGCCAGCACAGATTCACATGGTCTGTGCAAGTAAATGGGAACATCCCTTAACTTTTACCTACAGATGTGTTTATGTCCCTAGCCTCTTCCCCATCTCTTTTCTGTCTCTGATAAAGCTGCATATATACCTTGATCTTTTCATCACTTAATACTGTTTAAAAGGTCACCCTGCCTTGCCACTGAGTAGTAATACATAAAGAGAGAAGAATTTGATTAAAAGATGGAAGAAGGCAAATGTATGCAACATTTCTATGTCTCTGCATTCAGTAGCAAAAAGCAGTAATACTGATATACAAATTCCTATGTAATGTCTGATATAATGAGCTCAAATAGACAGTAGAAATTAAAATCACTGGGAAAGTTGATAGTTGATGCAACCCAAAGACTATTATATGGAACATAAGAAACATATAAATCATAAACATTGCATTATAAAGAATAAAAATAAGATATTGTGGTGATTCAGCAGATATGGTGCTATGTTTTCTTCAGGAATTTTTCAGAGATTCATATTATTTCTACCAGAATATTTAAAAACACTTTTAAACTACACATGGTGGATGATTTTGCAAACTGAGCAAATGAAATCTAATATTGTTTGCTAAATAAGTTATTTTAGAGCCTATTTGGTAAAGAAGCCAAGTTTCTGACTGTTTTACATAATGGACACAAGCTGCTGACTGTTCTCTAAATGAGACAGTGAAATTGCCTATTGTTCTTGAGAAGTAATTTTTCAAAATCATTCTAACTTACGTATTTTCTGGCTGAGTCTATCAAATTTACTCATAGAACAGCTTTCAGAAAGCTGCAGACAGTAAACATATTTTCCCACAGCTTCTGTGTAATGATCCATACAAAATTTAAGCAATTGTTCATATCCCATAGACTACATTTTGTGCCTTATCTTACTGAAATTTTCATATAAGCACCCTTTAAATATAGGAACCGAAGCTTCAAAGAAAGCCTTTTTTCTTTTTTTCACACTTGCCACAGTTATCACAAGATAGTTTAACATGTAGAACCCATTTATGGGATTTTCTTTCTTTGTTCAGATCAGACTGATTTACATCATTGGGCCCAGTGCCTTGATGACAGTGGAGGGTACCATGATGCTGATAAGGAGTCACTCACAGGGTAAAAACCATTCCACTCCCTCAGACTTAGGCTGATTATTTGCCAAGCTGGTGTCTCAATGTTACTCTTTCTTATGAAATTTTTTTCAGAATATAATTCTGAAGAGGTGTTTAAAGATATATAACATACATATATAATTAATATGTCCTTGCTTTAACATGTAGAAACTTGTAATACAAAAGACAGTATTGTACACCTGTATTTCCAGCAAAGTTTAGTTTGCTCATTAGTACTCTATACCTTTGACTGCATTTATGACTTGCTTAACAGTTTCTTTCCTTCTTGGTGCTGTTATTACCCTACTATTTGACTAATTCCTACAGAGATTGGTGAGTGTTGACAAATGAAGTGTAGGCTAATAGATAATAAGATACCATTCTATGGGTACCTGAAAAATACAAATCCAAGGCAGACTCTACTTGCTAATGGCTAATGGTAGATCACCCAGCAAGAGATACACACTACAAATTACAGATTGAACAGGTTAGGTTGGACATTTGGTGAAACAATTTCCAGCACAGAAACAGTATGTCCAGGAGAGGAGCTGGGAGATTTCCCAGGTTTAGCTACACAGTGCAGACTGACCCATCCTAGGACCAGAAGGAATTTCCTCTGTATAAGTAGCACATGAGGTCCCATCTTAACAGCTGTGATGTGATTACAGACAGGATGAAACACTGTATGGTATTGTGCTAGCTCTCTACAATTCCTGTCTAGAGAATTTCAGGCAGAAAAATACACTCATGAACATTTAGGTGCTCAGGAAATCTTACACCTCTCACACCCTGCTGTAAAATTCATCAATGCATACATGTATGGAGAAGAACAATGCCACATGGGATGCAACTGACTTGCTGCCATGTACAGATTTACTTCACAGAATGTGGCCATTTGGTCCTGTTGCCCTGTTCCCTAGTACTTTATGTTGTGATACTTGGAGATAGAGAGGAAAAAATGTAACACATAGTCTAGATATTTTAAAAGTGGGGATACAAAATTGACCACATAATAAAGAAAGGTGTTTTGGGTTGCATTCCAACAAACCAAACCAAACCAAACCAAACCAAACCAAACCAAACCAAACCAAACCAAACCAAACCAAACCAAACCAAAAATTAAGAAAGCCATCAGGTATTATCATTAGCTTTTTTTCACTTTGATGCGTTTGCTGCATTTTGGGTTGGAACATAAGTAAATTGTGTTCCATAGAGGCTAATAAAATGTATTTCACAACTACTTCACTTTATAGAAAAATTTTAAAAACAAGGCTTATGAATTTGGAGAATATGCACTGTAAAATATCTATTCTGAACACACATTTATATAATAGGAAATACATACACTTGGAAGAGCACTGCCTTTACAAAATGCACTTCTATTTTGTTTTAACAAAATTATTTACATCTATATTTATAGGAGCAGCTCCTAAAACTTGATATAAATAGCAAGTTATCCCTATATTTTTTATCAAAAGAAGTCTGATTATTATGAAGGTTATAGCTTTCTAAAGTAAGGAAATGGTAACAAAACCTTTCATTTTAGTTTTTCAAAAACGTGGTTTTGTGGTACACAGGAAACAAAATATGTGCTTTCAAAAGGTACAGAAAGCCTTCTGTGGGGTCAATTGGTATTTTTCTCTGCCTTTTCTTCCTTTACCCTCATGAAAAAAATTTCTGTATTTTTCATTTTCTCAAATAAACAGTAACTTTATTTTTAAATTCAATACTGATAATCTCAAAATGGAAATATACATTTGAAATGAAATTGCTGTCAGGATACTGTACAGCATAGCAGGAGAAGCAGACACAAGAAAAAGCAGGCAGAGGAAACAAAAACATCATCAGATCTATTACAATTTTTATGTGGCAGTCTGTAGTCATAGATTTCATGTTAAAATATGAACACTTCCCTCTGAATGAATACTGAGACACACTTAATTGACTTAGCTCAGATAATGTGCCGTTGTCTCTCACAGTCAACAAGATTCTAATTTAGTCCAATCCACAATTTAATTACACTCATAGTCTCAAACATTTTAAACTGTGCCTTTGTGTAAAAGCTGAGACCGCAATAGATCTGTGAGATGATGTCTCTGTTATTTCTACTGGCTGATGCAACAAGACAATTGCAGTAGCAGCAGAAGTAACACAAACATTAACTAGAATGGTAATCAACAATCTAGTCATGCACTTTGTCAGGTAAGAAACTATATCAGAACCTTTTTTTTTATTATTCTCATGACTGTACTGTAAAGAACATACTTTGCTGTACAGACATGCTGTAACTCACATCAAAGCATGACAGCCAAATTTTCTTTCAAAGCAATGCAAAAATCTGTTCTGTTCAAGCTGATGAAAAATGTATAGTGTAATCAATATTGTTGTATAACTTTCCGTTCCACATGTGGGTGGAAAAACCCTCCTGAACCATGTAACAGAGTCATAATTACTTGGCAAAATTTGAGAGCTAACACTATTGGTAAAAGGTCAAATAACCTCTGTTTTCTTTGTTACAGGAAGTAGTTTTTCTTCACAATTTCATTCAGCTTTTTCTTCTTTCCTTTCTTAACTGGTATTTTGCAGAGAAAATGATCTTTAGCAAGCCAAAATAGCTGGGCAGAAAACTGCTGTTTTCTGGAAAACCTTCTGTGTGATTCTGAGAGGCAGACAGAAAAGGATTCACATAAATTGAAATATACTTTAGTACAGAAGGGTAGAAATAGCAATTTCTAACACCAACATTTCATGATGTTATTATGCCCACTTTTTTCCCAGTACTTGGCTTTACATTCGGATGTACATTCAGATGTACATTCAGACTCTTCTCATTCCAAGCAAATTAAAAGTCAGCAGATCTGGGACATTTTGTTTTCGCTTAAGTTCAGACCCAAGCCTGGTCAAACATTTAGGAGGATATTCATCACAGCTGGGGGAGGGGGGGGGTGTGTGTTTGTTTTACTCAGAGGGTGAAAAATAATTTCCATCCAATTCATATCCCATATGAGGAATCTGCATTTGTTTCCTGTGAGCAAGTATGGATTTTCCACTTATATCTACTCAGACCCTGATCATAATGGCACCATGTCAGCAGCTTTGCAAGAGATCACATGTGTTTTCCAAGGTCTGGTGATGGAAAATCTGGAAAGCAATATTTCATGTCTCTCAGAAGGCTGTTTATTCTCAAAAATGCTCAGTTATTTAGCCTTTTAGCAATTACCCATCCCTAATTTGAAGACCATTCATCCAGGAGGTAAAGCATTGAGCTGTAATGAATCATTTGTTTCTTTTATGGGGATTAAGTGCATTGCTAAACAAAGACTAAGTTGCATAATTTTTTTTTTCCTTTTTAGTGAACAGAAAAGTGACAAAGGAATGAGGAATATATATCTATATCTATAGCTATGGCTATAGCTATAACTATACATCAGGTTTTTGGAATTTGGAATTCCTTTTTTAGAGGCTCCATTTTTGGCACTGCCAGTACTACCAGCAGAGCCCGCTATGGGACCACTCAAATTTGGAAGAGAAAGGTGGACAATCACGGCCAGGTTTCTGAAATCTCACTGTTTTCCATAAATCACCGGAATTAAGTTTCACAAAGAGCCACCACCCATCAGGCTCAAGCACCTACTTATCCATAGAAGAGGAGACACCGAGTGTCACCCAGCGGATGTTGCCCTCAGCAGATCAGCAGTAATCTCAGAGGTAGCACCATGTCCACCTAAGCTCATCCTTCCTGATTTTTTGCAATGATTTGCCCTAAGTATAGAGTTAATTAAGTTTCCCAGCTGGTCTGGGAGACAAGGCGTCAGATGGGCGTAATGTATTCAGCAGCGAAGGGACAAGGAGTATTTAGGTTGATTGTTAAGCAACAACACTACGTGCCGTGGGCAAGAAGGACACAATGCCAGCTCTGGAAATTTCACAACTGTTGAGTTTTTTTCATCAAGACTTTGTAATAGAGGCTTGCGGGGTTAATAAACAACAACCACCACCAAAAGTAACACTTATGACAGGAGAGAAGAAAAGGACAAGATGAACACTTTGGACTGCTTTCTGTTGTGATTTTGCTAATACTCCATGAAGAAAGTGAGAGGTCTTTTGTGCCTTTTATAGTCCAATAGCACGCCTCTAAATAAATCCCAGAAGGGACACGCTTTTGAACACTAAGATGAAAGTGGAGGCTAAAGCAGGCAGAGGGAAAGGTGGTTTTGGCTAGACCCAAGCAGCTGTGCTTTGCATGCCCAGAACCAAAACCACACTTTGACTTTGTACATTGGGTGTCACTGGATTGGGAGAAGTGTGTGTGGAATGGGGCCACGCATGGTTTAGCACAGCCCTGCACAAGCAACCCAAGGAAGGGCACAACTTTCTCATGTAGAAGACAGAAGGTTGAGTAAGGAAAAGCATAAAAACAGAGCTGGGAGCTAGCTGTAGCCACAGGGAAGAGAGACCATGGCAGGAGAATGGTTCTTGCTGATCTTGGTGTGTAGTGTCCAGAGTGCACCTGGGATAATGTGGGTCATAGCTGAGGTAGCAATGAGCTCAAGCTCTGGTCTACAGCTGTGGACCCCACCTCCTCACCAAGGATGTGCAGATAAGAGCTTTATCTCTGAGGTAGATGGACACTAATTTTCTTCACATGTGGAGCCCTGGTTTGAACCACTTGCTTTATCTCAGTGACTGAAGGAAAAGCAAGATAAGGTCTTCTATGCTTGCTGCTAGCCACGGCAGCTGCAGTAATAAATGTGTGCTGAGACAAACCTACCCCAGCCAGGCTCACATGCACAAACAGTAGTGCAGGCTATGCTTGCTTAATATCCCAAATGAGTGGCTAATTGCTTCATGAGCTAATTAAGAGTACCTAGGCACTGTCTGTGCAACCTGGTAAAAATAGATCTCATGTGTTCAAAATCAGGTCAAACACAAAGCAATGCAAAAGAAGTGGTCTTTAGAAGGGTGAGTGACACGTGTCTCTGTCGTCTGCCCATGTGCAGCCACTCTTATGAGGGCACAGCATGGCCAAAACTAAGCATGCAGACCCTCAAGGATTGGTGAAGCTGGGTATTAGTGTTAAAGAAGCAGAGTTTATAAACCAGAACAGTGCTGAACTTAGATACTGCTCCATGCTCCTGACAAATCCCCTTATAAATAATGCTGAAAGTCCAGCCAGACCAGGCTTTTGTGTAGGCAAAATGTTTCTCACTGCTTTACAGAAAGCATAAACCACAGACAGACAGCAAAATTATACTTTCTTGTGTCCAAAAGCTGGAGTGCTGGAATCATGGCCACAGGAGGGATTCATATACTGAAGTTTAGTGTCAATTGTTAAAATTAAAACAAGTTATTTGAGCCACTGGAAATTCAAGTATTCTTTCCCCATAGAAGGAACCTCTTCTTGTGGGGCTGCTCCGAGCTGCCTCTGGAAGACATGGGCAGCACAGTGCAACCACAGAGAGGCCACTGAAAACAAGAGGCAGAAGGGAAACAGAGGAAGAGGGCTTACTTGAGGGGTGGCAACTCAAAGTGTACTTTTTTTGGTATGCCCAATTCACTGCTGTTGAATGACAGGAAGAAAATGATGGTGGTATTAATTTTTTTTTTTAAGGTGAAGTGTTGTATTAGGTTAGTTGCATGAAAATATGAAGTGAATATTACTATTATAATACAGTTTTAATATACTGCATATGCTATATGTGCCTGGTATTTTCTGGACTGTACAAATCTCTGCAAATTAGCTGCAAGACACTAAAAAATGCTTCTGTGGTTGCAAATTAAAATTTTTAAACTTTTGCTTTGCAGGAAATGTGACTTGTTATTCCACCCAAGACCTCCCAAAAAAATGCAATTTTGAAATATATCTCTCCCACAAATCCTTAGGGATTTCAGTTCAACAGAGGGGTTATGGGGAAGATTCACCATTGTAAGATTTTGCAATGATTTGGAGTTTGAAGCTGTCTGAAAATAGCAGATCATCTGAGAGCTGGACTATTTATGGCCTGGATTTAGACACACTTCTACTGACTCTTATCACTCTCTTAGTTCCCTTTAGATTAATGTTTTTTGCTTTTCTGGCAATAGATTGTCTTGGTTTCATTTTAAATACCTGGCCAACACTATATGTGGGTCTCAGGATCTACAGTTCTCAAAGTAGTAACATGCTATAGAGTAATCCAAGAGATAGGGAAGCAATATGTTAGTAGGCAAACACTTGTTTAATGCAACAGCACTTACAAGTACACGCTATAATGTTAGACAATAATTCTATCTGATGAGCATAAGAATGAATGCTTCTGTTGTTTAGGACCACAACCTTTTATCTGAACATCTGCATCTTTCCAAAGCAAACTCTAGTGGTTAAAGCACACTTCCATTCTCAACCCTTCTGATGAGGGGCTAGATAAAGACCACTTGCCTATGGTCTGGAGGTGAATCCACTGGGGTAAAGTGCTTCCTGCAGCAAGACCTGCTTCTTCCCCACAAACATACACATATATTTTTGGTGGTGGGGTGAGAGGAGGAGGGTAGGAAGGGAAAGCAAGCAACATGGCACAAACACAGTACAGGGGAAGGCTAAAGCTCACAACTTGTTCGTTCTTTTCATTCAGGTAGGAGGGCATGGTTGTTGGAACTAGTTTTTGACAATAGGTCACCACCACTTTTACTTTGCAGAAGACAATACTACCGCCAGCCTCTGTATTTTCCCCCTTTTCTGTGCATTTTTTTTCTAATAACTGGTGGGCTGCTTGTCAGCTCTGAGCATCCCTCCAGCACTGGTGGGTTTCCTTGATGATTCCTCAGCCGTGGAGCACGGAAGCTACACCAATATGTGCACCTGGGGTCAGGAGGAAAATAATGGAATAGTCTCCAGAGCAGCTGCACAAGATGGCCATAAACAGGAGGTATTTTTCTTTCCTTTTCCTTGCTGAATGCAGCTCTGGGAGAGCCATGCTCCTTGCTGGAGTGTGGCCCTGCCTTGCCAGAACAGATACCCACTTGGCATTGCAAAGCCCAGAAGAGGTTACCCGGTCAAGGTGGCTGTCTGGAACAGTCTAAACAAATTCAGTGTTTCTGGGAACTACCACTCCGTTGGTCAGACCACTGGTCGTGTGGCTGCTGGCATACCAGCTCTACAAACAGAGAAAAAAGTGTCAGGATTATTTTAATAAAGGATTCCAATGGGAGTCAAAAGCATGTTGATGATTTCTTTCATGTGTTAATGCCATTAGCTACCTCAGGCATTAAGCGTGGGGAGTACCAGTAACTGACAGTGCACTGAGTGGGGAATGAATCATTTTATTTTTATTTAAGTAACTTTGTTGTTCTCATGAAATTTGGCCTCAGCAACATTGTCAGGTTTCAATTAGTGTTGGTAAGTCTGGTTCAAAAAAAAAAAAAAAAAATTAAACTTGATCCATGATGTATTACTAGAAATTTGACAAAGAGTGCCTTCCAGCCCCCTTTAAAGTGGTCTATGTCATGAAGGGCATTGAGAAAAAACAGGCCTATGGCAGAGGAACTGCTCTTATGTCCTGGTTTTTCATGGAGGATGTAAATAGAGAAAGTTTCCTTATGTTTCTCTATGGCCAGCCCATCCAACTTGCAGGCATCTCTTAGGTCAAAATACATACATGTAGTATAAATTAAGCTTTTATGCCACTTCCTTAGCAAAGACTGGTGAGAATTGTTAGATTCATAGCAGAAAACACATCACAGCTCAGATGGGGACTTCTGAAAACAAGAGGAACAAACTCATGAGCAGCCTTGCAACCAAAGAAACCCTTTCTTTTGAGCTGATCCTGATCAGCTGAATGCTACATTTCTATTTGAAATGTAGATCAGAAACAAGAGTGGGGCTCTGGAGAATGAAAGGCAGAACCCCAGAGGTTCTGCTTTAAAATTAAGATCTTCAAAACCCTCTGTAATGGTATCCTCCCCTCCCTGAACCTTCATGTGCCTGAAAGCTCAGAGCCAGTGGGGAATTGGTCCTAATGAGGACCTACAAGCCTCCTACCTCAGGTGTGTGCTCCTACTCCCTCCCCCACTGCAAGCCTGGCTAGGGAGCAAAGTTGGCTGGCTGGAAATTCAATTTTTCTTTGCAGGGTTAGTCTTTACCAAGTTCAGCCCTGAGAGCTGGCTCCCTGCCCAGATGAGCTGGATGAGAAGGGTAGAACGGCAGCACAGCTGACTAAGCTTGGCTCTGACTTACGGGGAACTGATCTTTCCCCTCCACCAGAAACGTGGCAGCCATCATGGCCTTGAGCTTGGCATTTCCTAACTTATTTTGTTAAGCTCTGAGCATCCCTAAAAGTATCAAATCAAAAGTTCCATGGAGAGGGAAAAGCATTTCAAGGGTAATTAATACGAAATCTTGAATAAATTTTGATGGGCAGATTCCTGTCTCTTGATACAGGCCTAATTACTGAGTCATTTAGTAAACAAAGGAGTAATGCTATTAGTTAAGCATGCAGAGTTGACCCTCTTTAATCTCACTGAAGAGTCTGGGGACTTGAATCAGAGCTTTAGAGCCTGCAGGTTAGCATACACCTAAAAATGAGTGAAAACCAGGGCTTTTGAAGGTTTGCCCCAAAGTCTCTATGCTATATACAAGAGAGATGTGTTCAGACACATTAGTCCATGTATTTAAGTCAATGAAGCCTGGAAGAACCATCCTGGGAAGTTAGAGGATATTTTATTATTGCTCCTGGACTTCTTTGCTGAGGTTGTCAGTGGGTGTGCCAATTAATTCTAATGCTGACTGTGGTTTAGTGGCCACCTAACAGTCAAGCAATGATTACCAAATAACTGCATGTATTTCTTCCCCTGCAGATGTCAACATATAAGATGTTAATAAAACAAGACCTATTTTTGGCATGTGAAGACTGATGTGTATAAACACATGTATACACATATATATGACTTTTTTTGTTTGTTTTTGTTCTGAATTATAAAATACAGTAAAATATCCTGAAAATTTGCCTATGATGAAATTGACATTACAGGTGGATATGAAACTTTGAGGCCTGGATGTACAAATACTACACATCTTCAAAAGAGATCAGAGCACTTTGTGTGACTGACTGTCACAAATTCACCTTTCCTGTGTATTAAGTCATCATTTAACCAGCCAGCTGACAGCTGATGTAGGAAGAAGAACAAGACAGCTGTTCAGAAGTATTAAAAAGGTCTCAATATGCACAATGAGAAGCAAATGGACTATCAAACCTGTTTGACCTGGTATGACAGTGCATTGTGCCTTAAAATTGCTAAATCTAGTTCCCACTCCTCCTCACTTCTCACTCATGTCTAGACCAAACACTGAATTTAAGGTACTTTTACCACAGCGTCTGTTTGCTTGGGAACTTTGCTGGCCATCTTGATCACTCTGACTTTTTATGTCTGAAATGTGGTCTTTGGGTCAGCTGCTGCAGCTCTCAGTTTGCCTGTCTGCATTGTGCTTTCTCTTGACTCATAAAAGTCCTGGCTCATTAAGGAAGCTTCTGACGGTTTGACAATAGTGTCTACCCATTGCATACATATGTTTAAATCTGTTTTCATCTGCATTCACATCCAACAACTGCACAGCATTTGCTTTGTAGTTCTGGCACAATAGCCACAAACTTTCTGATGCATTATGAAATCATATGTTTGTAGCCCTTTCTTTTCCTAAATGAATTACAGTGTAATCAGACCTCTCAGCATCGAAATACCCCACTCAAAAAGTGAAGATGAGAACTACTTAGAAGACAAGACACAAATAATCTGAAATAAAATCCCATGAGTGGCAGCGTTGGCATCACTGGTTTGTGATTATCTGTCTTACACACACTCACACAAATTGATATGATTCACTTCGAATGCTTGACCTTTCTTTTCTTGCACAAAACAATTCAGTTTTAATTCAGACTGATGAATGAAGGAACAGCTGTCGAAAGGGCAAGGAATGAATGACTGTAATCAGATTAGAAACATCAGGACTTTAATATTATAATTTAACTAGTGATCAGTAACTACTGGAACAGAAAAAGATAAAAAAAACCAGATTAGGTTATCCCTTCCCCTTGTGTAATCAATATGTATCAATTTCTAAAATTAATTATTTAAGGATACTATTTGAATATTGGCACTTTTCTTTCTGCCTTTATTTGTAACCGCAATGGTACAAAGAAGAGGTCGGGACTCTCAGTACAAGAGGAACCTGTCTGCTTGCCACCAGACCACTGAGGGTTTAAGGGGGAAGACCTGTCACTCTGTCAGAAAGGTCTCTTCTTAAGAAAAAATACCCATGAGCCGTTAAAGTTTTCTTCTTATCTATAGAGAAGATCACTGGGAAACTCATGAGACCAAGTTGGTCAGGAAGAGACTGATAGCACATGTGCTTCAGAGGAATTCTTAGGAAGGAACTGAATTTGAAATTTCTGGCTTCATTGTCTTCTACAAAATAAGAGGCTAACAGAATTTCATGTAAAGTCACGGGTCTGAGTAAAACATTTCACTTTTATTTAGGTGGGGTTTTTCTCCCCATTCTGGTAGATAAGAGAATGAATCACTGGAATTTTTGTACTCTCCATTTCTAACCAGGGGGAAGGGAGGGCTAGTTAATTCTGGTAGGATCAGTGTTTGTAGTGGTTTCACTCTGCATATTCCCCTTCTACAAAATCAGCTGCTCTTTGCCAGAGTTAAGAAAACAAACTCATCTCATCTAATCTAAAGTAGGATAGACCTCTGAAAATTACCTTCTCTACAAGCCACTGTTTAATCTGCTGGGATCAAGGGGACAAAAAGCAACCTACCTTCTATGCTACTTCCCAGCAAATAATAGAGTCTGTCACACAGATGCCATCTGCAGTGAAAAACAGGAGGTCCTCACACTTGTTTTTGAGTTCCCTGAGAAAATCACTCAGCTTGGGCTTGGATTTTACCACCAAGATCACTGATGATCGAAAAGCCAACCTTTGGCATGTGGGCTGTCATTGTGATTGGTATAGCTTTTCCTAATAACATGTTCCAGTGCTTAAGCAATATGAATTGCCCGGGGTTTTCAACATTTTTGACAAGGTGTCAAATGTCAAATGTTTTTATGTCTGAGATTAAATGAAAACTTTTCAAAGTACTGATTACCAGCACATAACCTTGCTCCAGATATGATCCAAGACTGAAGCAAAGGAAACTTGGCTGCCAGGTTGCAATGGCTTCATATCAGACTCCTGCTCTTTCTTCCCCTTCCCTTCGCTGATAACATGTAGAGAGAAAGTAAAATCTGAAGCAAGGAAAATAAAATAGAAAAATAGTCAAAATAAATTAAACACAACACAATAAAATAAAATTAATCTAAGAGTACTTCATTAATATTGAGCTGTTTTTAAAAGGGCAAGATCATTAATTTAACTATATTTGAATTCTTTCTTGGTAAGCTACTCTGCCATATTGAAGACAACAGGAGTTTAGTTTAGTCTGTTCTTAAAATAATGGTGAAATTACATGCATGAGACTATTGACTACTTGCCAAGTCTAAACAGTCATACTACACCTCATTTCATTCTGCCCTCTTTAAAATGAATCCTTTTTCCTATTTAAATCAAGATTCTTGTAGCCCTTAGTCTTAGGAAGAGTGGTTCCAGACTGCTTTTCAGATGTTCAGAACAAATGTTCCAGGGTTTTTCATCTGTAAATTGACATGGCTCCTTCTGAATAGACAGGACAAGATCTCAGGAGCCTCTGAAATGGGACAGCAGAATTACACTCTCATTGCAAAGAGCATTGCTCTCAAGCATTCAGCAAGGCTCTAAACCAGAAATCATGAGGAAAATGTGCCTCCATCAGAAAGGTGGAATGATGGTTTAGCCCCTAGGGAGATCCCTAAGTCTAAATAATGATAAAAAATCTAGTTTTTTTGGATGGAGTACTGAAAGACCAACCATAAAAACCACAGTAAAAGCTTACTGTTAACATGGTTATCCCATAGGGGCTGTATAAGGGCTTTTTCACATAATCATCCTGTGACTGTTTAAGATTCTGCCATAACAGGGATTTTCCCCTCTTTATTTGGACTACACATTTTGTCAAGTGCAGTAGGAATTTACCTGAAAAGGAAAGGGATGAAGTTCACTTACACAGAAGCTGACACATGAGCCCTGCAAAAAACCACTTTACCACTCCCGGAGAAAGCATCAGTGTTGTTTCCTTATTTTGAGCTATATGAGTTCACATCCTCATTTCTTCTATAGGCACTTTCACATCTCACACACACACAGAGAACATTATCTCCCTCTCGTTCTCCTTTTGAGTTTATAGTCCACAGGTTCACTTCTTTTGCTGGGCCTCTTAGATCTTCGGAATCAGCACATTTATATTGAAAGCCAAGGGCAGATATCCCAAGGAGAGGGAAAAGGCACAAATCAGGTCTTGCCTCTTGCAAGCAGAAGCTTTTGGATGACTTTCAGAAAGTTACTTGTGAACTCTGGCTCTTTTACCTATAAAATAAAGAGAACATTGCTTCTTTTCTCTTACTTCATTAATGTAAACTGAAAAAATCTTAAAATTTAGGCACTTTCTCATATATGTCTTGGTGCTATGAAGCTGTTAGCACTTTTTGGAGCCAGAGGCTACAACCTCCCTTGGCCACCCATGCCAGGATCACTCAGAATTTTATTCAAAGGGCAGTTGTCACAGTTTGTAGTTGCTCTGATTGTCCTCACTACTGCATATAGGTAATTCTCTAACTTCATCTTCAAATTGAAAACAGAAGGCTTGGTTGAGCCAAGTAATGACTCAGGTCAGTCTGTTATGTCAGAACAGCACTTGCCTCAAAAGTTGTCCTGTTCTCTGGATGCAGCTGTGCTCAAGCCGGGTATGTGTTGCCTAAAAAAATGTCTCTTTCTCTTTATGACTCAGAGGTGAGGCTGGGCCATTTCTATGGATTTTACCCACAATTTCAGATTACTTTCCTCATCAGTGCTAAATCCCTTTGGTAAGGCCAGGGGAGCTTTCCACTGGTCAAAGTAAAGGTGTGCCAGACTGCCCATAGAATCTACCAGGACTAAAGCAGGACAGAAGCAGAGGCCTTGTAGCCCAGTGGCTGTAGCAGTCAGATGAAATAAAGCTGTCTTGGTTTCTGGTCCCTCTTTCCATGCTTTTGTAGATTACTCAGTACCTATTATTCTCACAGGTGATGTAGTTTTAAAAAGTCACATTAGTCCCAAAGCCAACTCCACTTGGAAGAAGAACAGTCTTGCTTGGAGTTGTTGTGCAGTGGAAACCTCTTCTCCCACTACTTCCTGCAAATCTGGTGTTGTAGTATGCCCTTCCTGCCTTGTATGTATGATGACAGAGCTCCTTCAATACCTGCTTGATTGTGTAAGATAAGGGCAATAATTACATAATACACACTTGTAACTCTTCATGGACAGCTTACAAAGCTCCTCAAAAACATCCATCCTTTCTCACAACACGTCTGGGAGGTAGATAAGGTTTGTTATGCATACAAGCCATCATTTATTGTGTACCAAGAGGCACTACTCTCTTCTGGTACACCAAAGATAAACAACTTGCCCAAGCCAAGCCTAGGAGGGAACTTCAGGTTGCTCCAAAGCATGTGTTTCAATCCTTAGGCCAAAGCAGTGTTTTCAAAGTTATTTAACCTGGCAAAAGTTAAGGCAGTGGGTTATGCCACTGCGATAAATCCTGCACTTCTGGCTTACCACAGCAGGGATGAGCATGGCAAAGGAGACAGGAGAAGGGCTGATAAGGCTGGCAGTGCCATCCCCACTGCTCTCCTGTGTGCGTGTGTACCTCAGCTCTGCCCTCCTGGGGGTGAGCACTGCTTCTAGACTGTGTGATGAGTCAAGGTATTGTGGCTGAGTCTACAAGCATTGGCTCTTTCACCAGGCAGACAGACAGGCATTCAAAGAAACCACAGCCCTCTGGTTTCTTTGCCCTTGTTTGTTTAATCAAGTTTGGGTTGTGTGTGCGTGTACACATTTTTTCACCCACAGCACAAACAAATACAGCTTAACACCTGAGGGTGGCTGGCTTTCAGAAGTGCCTCTGGAAAGATGACTCAGAGGAGTAGTGGGAGGCTCCTATGGCATTTGTTCTAAAGCGGGAAAGAGCATTCCATCTTACTGTAAGTGATCTAATTATATTACTGTAAATCTCACTCTCACATTTTCAGCTACCTCCACATCAGCTCTCAGGCTGAACTTATGTAATTGTGGAAAACTCTCTGTCAAACAGAAGACTCCTGCTGCATGCTACATTGTTTGCAGAAGACTTGTATGAGAGTGAGCAGGGAAGGGAGACTTCAGTGCAAAAGACTGAAAGTGATACCTTCTCTATAGGTCATGAATTTGTTCACTAAATTACACCATGGGCCTATAACAATTGCAAAGAAAATGAGCAGTCTAAGAAAGGTATGTTGTTTTCTTCAGTGGGATAAATCCCATTTAGACAGGCCAATAATTTACTTCTAATATTCCAATAAAAGACAATATTCCTTCTACTTCTTGTCCTCAGTCTCACCTAGTGCCACTGATCCTATCATTAAGGCTGCTGATAGAGTCTTGGCTTTATTTCAGTGGTCCTCCACCTGTATCCCCCTGTAGGTGCTCCCCAAAAGCCAGATCATCTCACACAGACCCCTGTTAACATGGGAAGAGGACCCAGAAGCATCTGGTTAAAGGTCAGGAACGTCTGGTAAAAGAGGATTGAGGTGATGATCTGGGAGCAACAAGCACTTGGGGAATGAAAGGTGATTTATGGCTGTGCCATTTACTGTTGCTATGGCCAGCTGACCAGGCCTCATTAGGTGACTCTATGGACATGACTCTACCATTGGACCTATTGAGAGAGAAGGTAACTACAGAACCATGGAATGGTTCTGGTTGGAAGGGACCTTACAGATCATCTAGTTTCAAGCCTCCCACCATAGGCAGGGATGTCTTCCACTAGAGCAGCTTGTTAAAATCCCTGCCCAATCTGGCTGGGAACACTTCCAAGGATGGAGCATGCTCAATGCTCTGGGCAACCTGTGGCAGTGCCTTACCACCCTCACAATGAAGAATTTCTTTCTGTCACCTAATCTATATCTCTCGTTTTCTTAGTTTAACACCATTCCCTCCTGTCCTGTCACTATCTGCCTCAGTAAAAAGTCTGTCTCTGTCTTTCTTATAAGCCCCCTTCAGATATCAGAAGCTGCTCTAAGGTCTCCCCAGAGCCTTCAGTTCCCCAGGTTGAGCAACCCCAACTCTCTCAGCCTGTATTCATAAGGAAAGATATTTCAGCCTTCTCATCATCTTTCTCTATGCCTGCTCCCAGCAGTTCCATGCCTTTCTTATGCTGGGGACTGAAGGGCTGGGTGCAGCACTCTGGGTGGGGTCTCACAAGAGCAGAGTAGAGGGGGACAACCCTTCCCTCAGCCTACTGTCATCGCTTCTTTTGATGCAGCCCAGGATGCAGTTGACTTTCTGGGTTGAGAGTGCACACTGACAGGTCATGTCCAGGCTCTCATGTCCACAAGAACATGCAAGTCCTTCTCCCCAGGACTGCTCTCCATGGGCTCTTCTCTCAGTCTGTACTCACATCTGGGATTACCTCAACCCAGGTGCAACACCTTGCACATGGACTCGTTGAACCTCATGAGGTTCTTGTAGGCCCAATCCTCACAGTTGTCCAAGTCCCCCTGGATGTCACCCCTTCCTTCTGTTGTATCTGTTGTATGCACAGCTCAGCTTTGTGTTATCTGCTGAAGGTGCATTTGATCCCACTGTCTATATCATTGATAAAGATATTAAAGAACACTGATCCCCAGACATAGACCCATGGGACAACACTCATCATCAGCCTCCACATGGACACAGAGCTGTTGACCACGACTTTCTGACTGCATTTGAAAAGAACAGAAAGGGAAGAGCACTTCCCACAAACTTGCTCTCACTGCAGCTCAGAGACATCACTAGGAAATTCAGCAAAAGCACGAATGAATGCAGTTGTGTGTGCCAGTGCTTGCCAGAGCAACTGAACAGTTTCAGAGAGATACAAGTACCAAGGACACATTCAGAGTAGCACCCTGAGCACGTCCTGAGAAAATCTCTGAGAAGGTGCCTGGGGCAAAATGCATACTGGAAAAGAAACCTGAATGGCAGAAGATTCTGAGCATGTCTCTGCAGCCTGGTGCCCCTGGATGGTGCCATTCCACATGTGTGCTGAGCCAGCCTGGGAGGAGAGCCTGAGCTTGTCTGTGCCACCCCTCAGAGGATGCTGTTGTGCTCAGCTGGCTGAGCTCCAGCTGCCTCCGAGCCCTGCAGAGCAGCCTGTCCGCATCTGATCAACAGCACGTCTACACAGCCTCTGAGGTGATTCTGATTCCTTTTTAAAATTGGTTTTGTTTTAACCCCTGCTCTGTTCAGAGAAGAAAAAAACCCACAAAGCAAAACACGCATACCTCGTAAATAAGTAAGAACATCTCAAGCAATTGACACCACCATCTTCTCCATTTAACACAGGCAGCCCACTTGCACTGTGCATCTGATAATCATGCATTTGGTGGTTGAGACAGAAGAGGCAATATTATCTTAAAAAGATAGTTTCTAAAAGAGCCCAGAATATGCTCTATTTTCTAGGGAATCCAAATGGCAATAAGCCGTATTTAAAAAAAGGGAGGGAAATGATCCCTTTAGCTAGCCCATACTTCTAAATCAAAAACAAGCAAAGAAAGGAAAAAAATTGTGTGAGATCAACCAAGAAGTAACACCAGAGTCCAGGAAATTGTCAAAGCAACTGAGTTCATATGAACCCTCTTCTATTTGCTAGGACTACACTCGCACCTATGCACAATGTCCACATTCAAATTCTAGTCAAACTAAGAAGGGGTGAAGAAATGATTTTCTGAGGTAGGCACAAAATGGAAATATGAATGGAGAATTTGTGTCTATGCCGTGCCACAGAAAGAGGGAATATAAGGGTGTAACAACAGCATGAGCAACAAGATACTGAAAGCAACCTGAAAGACCCAGGGAGTGTGTGTCTAAGCTCCAAGAAAGTCTTTTTTTTTTTTTGTAGTTGCTATTGTCTCTATAAATGTGTGATGAAGACAAAACCTCACATTATGCCCTTTAAAAAATGTAACACAAGTCATTCTGTCAAGAAGTGAGTTTTCTGTAACTATGGTAGTTGATCATTTATCCTGTAAATACTCCCAAAAAGCACACACATACACACATAAGTTCTCTATAAATTGCACTGAATTTTTACATACTCATGGACATTCCAGTTGACCCATCAATACACATATGTGGAATTTTATCTGTTTTCTTATTATTTGTTGCAGACACAAGAAAATGAGAGGCTAAATAATGTAGATGTATTAAGGACTCTGTCCTGCTTCAGTTGAGTTGAAGTGGGTGTCTTTGATGTTTTCCTCCCAAATGAAAATCCCATCTGTTGGCATCAGATGAGTAACTGGAAATCTCAGCCTGTCTTTAAGAATCAGGATTCTGGCCTTTAAGGCTACAGGCATACCCTCAGGATATGAAACCAAAACACTCAAAGATCCAAAGGCAATAAAAAAATGACATGAAAATCTTAATTGTTTAAGACCCTGAAGTTTTTAAGCTACTCCCATGATTTTGGGGAACTAAACTGGCAGGCCTGGAATTTGTTGACTTGCACTGGGCAAGCCATTGCCCATGATGTCAGCACCTCCTCTCCCAGAGGGTTGAATGTGTCTCTTCTGCCCACAAGGTGCTGATGATACATCTCTGCCAAGGACAATTTTCTAGATTCCTCTGAGTCACCCCACTCTTATTAAAGAGAAAAATATTTAAAGGAATTTAACAGGATCAAACAAATAGTGCTACTCTGTTTCAGATCCTCAATATGCTCTAAGGTCTTTGATCCCAGTTTTACAACACTCATATATATACAAATGGGGTGTAAGGTAGCACGGAAATTTGGATTATTTAACTTTTCAAGGTATGGAGTATAGCTAGAGAAGCATAAATGTAGGGAGATATCTGTAAGGTGTCATTTCAGAGCTAAGCACGGGTAACAAAATGAGTGTCTAATCCTTTTATTCAGTTGTGACAGGCATATGTGCTGTGTGTTTGATTTCCCAGAATTGGTACATTAAATGATTAAAATAAAATAAACACACTAATGAAATATAAACAATACAAAGTATCTAATTATCACCTAAGAAAAATTACACCTGGTTTAATTAAGCACATTCTAATTGAACTGAGATGAACATAAAGATAAGTTGAATTTTCTTGCTGAGGAAGGGCTGCATTTAAAAATAATTCTCAAAATATTAAGATCTACTCCTTGTCTTCATTTCAGAGTTAACAAGCATGAAATCTATCTAACTGGTTAAAATGTGTAAAGGAATGCAATGACAAATCGCAATCAGCTGTCGCATTTGCCTGTTTTATGTCTTCATTGTTCACTATCTGTGAACATTTACTCAAGCCAAGTGTTGTTGGTATGAACGTTGGTTTTCATTTAACCGAGAAAATCACTAGGATCCTATAACTATCTCAGCACTTGTTGCAAAGATTGGTAGATGAAATGAATCTCCAATATATTCATGAATATATTGTAGCCCTAGCTAAGGCTGTGAAAGCACAAGAAATCCCCATTTCCAAGGGGCTCTTAGGAAATTGACATTTACTTTTCTCTGAATCAGAAGAAAAAAGAATTGTCATGGATTAAAAAAAAATCATTGTATCACAATACTTTTATTTTTGTGATAGACAGCAAATTACAGTTTGAAAATAAAACTAGCTTGGAAAAAACACCTCCTCCCCCTTAGCTTCCCTTCCAAAAATGTTGAAATGGAATACTTTGACCTTCTCATAATACTTCTTCCCAATTTTTTTCCCCAAAACAAAAGGTTGTGAAAATCAACATGCCTCAGAGAGCAGTTTTGGTTAGACAAAATGTCATTTTCTAATGGAAAAAAAAGCATTCCATTGAAAAAAAAAATTAACCAGCTCTAGCAATAACTCTGGATTTCACACTCTGGGCTAAACTTGCAACCCTTTGCCCTCTACAATGAACTGGAACACTTGAGAAGTAAGGAACTGATCAGGGAAAAGAAGCACCCTCCCAGTATAGTTTGGAGACTATGGCAGGGGGGTCTACTAGAGTGGATCTGCACAGGCATGCTGCTCTATGGGTTCCCATGGTGCTTGCTCCCACTAGTCCAATTACAGCATCAGAGACAGATTTGTAAGAGTCTAATTTTTTTTCTTTTCTGAGGAAATAGCTTCATTTTGTTTTGTTTCTTGCTGTTCTTGGCATGAAATTCATGTTTTATTGGTATGAAATACAAGTCTGTTTTGACACTTGCAGAGACAACGCAGACAGAGTGAAACATCTTTCTAGCTATAAACTGAAGTTTGTATGCCTTTTAAATAGTTTTTTATTGCTCATATAGTATAAAAGAAAAAAAGAAAATTTGTTACAAACACAGATAAGTTATCTATGTCGTGCTGTGTGCTTTCCTCTTTCTTTCAAAACAGGAACCTGGTTTACCAAGAGCATCTGATCCTTTCACGTACTTCAGCACATGAAGCAATAAGCAAATCCCTGAAATCTGAGTACAGCTTCACTGCATAGCTGTGAAACTTTGCCTTCCATTAGGCTTGGTAGAAAGTTGCTTCTCCACAAGCAAGCTGTAGTGACAAGATTGTCTTGGTTCCTCTTTGGTCTGCAGTGGCTAAGAAATGCTGGACTAATAAGAGGGGTCTGGAGATTTGGTCTGTGCTGTTGGAAAGCCATTGGCCCTACTTTAAGTTGCTTTTGATCTACCATAAGAGCTAAAGTCTACAGGACTGAAGTCAGCACATTTTTGCCTTAGAAGAGGCACAGATTTCTTATCTGTGTGTTGCTCCCATATCTAATACAGCATAAATGCAACTTTCATCCTATAAGGATTTGAGGCTAAAGAAGGCAGGAAACAATGTTTTCTCTCTCAAAACTTTTAAAGAACTTTTTTTCAATAAGTCTGTACCTCATTAAGGTGAATCAAAAGCCTTTAAGCTCTTTTCTTCTTCTTCTAGAAGAAGGAAAACTTTCCACCCAAGGCACAGGAGATGTAGAGGCCTCAAGGAGGACCAAACTACTGCATCTGTACCCAAGAGTGGAGCAGTGCTGGGGCACTCTCAAGATCTGTGGCACTTTCTTGGCCAGGAATACTCTATTGCATGCTCCCATCCCTTGGAGCAGAGTCTGAAGCACTTGGGCTGTGACCCATGCTGACTCCGGAGCCATGCTAGTAAGTGAGGCTAAAATTGTGCCAGGAAACTTTCTAGCGGTTTTACGGCATGACCATGTTCCAGCATGCAAGTCCACGGCACTGACACTATGGTTTTATCAGTGCCATCATACTGGATCAGACTAAGGAGTTGCTCTAAAATCTTGCACGTGAGTACTCTGTCCCTGACTGTTAGTGTTTTTGCTCTAAGTCATATCTTGGGACTGTTGATAACATCATCTGTCCCAGAGTTATAACAGGATGACACTCAGTGTTGTGCTATCCTGAGGGCTCCACATACAACCAGGTATCACTGCTTAGGATAATGGGAGGCAGAATTTTTCCTGGACAATGGAAGACCTTGTATTAGTAACGTGGGATGGAGTGGAAAACCAGGTGGCTATGTGTAATCAGATCAGATTTGCTCCAGCCCTGATGAACCCAGATAGCTGACTGCAATGTAATTTAAGTATTGTGGCAGTGCACTTGTCCTTTAGGATATGGGAGAACTTTTGAACTTGGTGTATAGCTTCCCTATGCATTTATGACAAGTAGTCATTGAAAACAAGCTTTGAATAGTATTTCTTCTTGGGACTTTGGAAATGCTAATTTTAATTTTGAAACTTAAACAGAAGGCTGCAGTAATTCATGCTTAACCCACCTATCATGGATTTACTTTCTTTCTCATCAAAAAGGTATGAGAGAGTTGTCTTCTCCTTCCAGAAGATTTTGTCTCCTCACCCATGTGCAAGACAATGAACCTTATCTTTGCCTGTGACAGAGAATACTTCTGGAAATGCCATCTGATGCTCTTGGCCTTTTTAGTTCTTAATCAAGTTTATCCTAATGAAATTTTCTGGCATCTTCCTGAGGCTTTTCTGCTTCTCTGCCAAACGTTAATCAGTACCTGTTCCTGTACATTTCAATACTCTCTCACACACATGTAGCGATTAGCCTCAAGAATGTTTCTCTAAGAGTTTAAAATACCTTCAGAAACCTTCTGTGTGACCTGGTTGACTTCCTTACTGCTAAATGTTTAATTTACAAGGACATCCATTATTGTTCTGTGGTCCTATAGATCTGCAAGTGAGCTCAATGCTCTCCTAACTTTATGTTTTTCATAAATGCTCTGCCTCTCTGCTCTATGGGTAATTTAGAAGCACCTGCCTCATGCAAAATGATCTTTGTCTGAATCTGGTTATGTGCCCCAAAGCCTTCAGGAGGCATATGTGGTTACATCATTGGTCATTTCTCCCTCTCCATAGGATGTAGAGAAGACCAATAATTTGAAGGTTTATCAGTCTGGAATTTGATGTTGAGTGGATTGTTAAACTCTTTATTGCCCTTAAAGCACAGTTTCTCCCCATACATTTTGGGTTGTAGCCTGAAACAAAAACAGCCAGTAGGCAATAATAAGAATGTGTATATGCATTATCTATCCTTATGTTAATATCTTTTATTTGCACAACTCATCAGATTATTGTCTAATGGGTTAAGAGTCTAAAATTTTCTCTTAGAAGACTATTTGTGCCTGCTCAAGCATGTGAACCTGAGATGACAATCTGAGGTGCAGGCAATGCTAGTACAAAATCTACTTTGCTGGATGTCAGTGATTCATTCCTAAAATATGAAGTATGATAAACTGAGAAGAAAAATAAGTAAAATACCTCTCAAGGGGAAGCTGCATTTAAGAAGAGACAGCTTGGCATCAACTCTAAATATTTGGTATACAGAAGTGAGGCAGATCTGTACCTCAGAGCCCCATGCTGGATTTAGCTCTTTCTATACGTTTATTGTATGGCCATATTCCAGCTTTTCAGTGGAATATCACATCTCTCCTTGTCTTGGTTTAGAGAGACAGGTATCTGCCAGGGAAAACTGGAGTTTTCCCTGGAATGGAGAATGTAACCCCCATTCCCTCCAAATTATTATAATTTTGCAATTAAGGGCTTTCAGGCAAAGATTTGGGAATAGCAGTCCTTTACTAGGAATATGAAAAAAACTCAAATGTAGTAGACAGAAAGACAAGCAAACAAAACAAACAGGAAAAAAAAAACCCAACTAAAAACCCCTGGCAGAGTTAGGGATGCGACCTGACACCCTGTTGGTCAGGGTGTTAGAAGCAGTCCAGATGAATCCTTCTGGAGCAACAGATGCGGTTCTGTGGAGAAGAGATGATCCTGTAGAAAAGTCCAGTGATGGCAAGATGGGTCTAGTCTTCCTCTGAGGAATCCAGTGTAGGAACTGACTCGCTGGAGGTTTCAGGCTCCCTTTTATCCAGGAAGGAAGTCTGGGTCCCCCCCCTGCCCCCAACACTGGGTGGAGCGTCTCACAATGGGATGATGTAATGTGTCATGTCATTGGTGAGCCTTAATGGGCCACTATCTGCAGATATCCCCTGGAGGGAGGATGGTGGTGAAAGATATAAGAAACACTGCTCCACCTGGTTTTAACAGCTGGGCCATTATCAGAAAGCATCCACCCCCCTCCCCCCGCAGTTACAAGAGATAAAGAAAAAACCCAACATTTCCCCAACTGCTTTCAACAGATGAAATAGAATACACTTTTTTTTTGGTTCCATAACCCAAGACACTCCTTTAGTGAAAGAGCCTTAATGAAACATCTTGGCCTTCAGCTGCAACTTCAATTTCACAGATTATTCTTCTAGTACAAGGATTGACTCTGTTGACTCAGGAGTGAACAGCTCTTTATTGCGTCGTGCTTCTCAGTAGCATAAGTGAGAAGAAGATTCACTTCTGTCGTCAATAAGGACATGTTTGTGCCTAAGAACTGGTAGTGGTGTAATTAGATTGACTTAAGGCCAGTCTGCTTAAATCACTGAAAAATTGTTTAAGCAGAACAGAATGGCTGAAACCTCGGTTACATCAATTTATCCTAATTTTCACTACAATATAAATGAAGTTGAAAACCTGTTTAACTGCTACTGGTACTTCTATTTTGTGGTACACTAGGATAGAAGTACTCCAGTGTGACTGCTTCCTTCCTCAGAAAGTTCTTCTAACTTTTCTAGGAAAGGACATCTATGTAAGTACATAGCCCAAAGTCCTAGCAACCTGGAACACAAAGCTTCTGATGTAAAATAAGAGATGGGAACATGAGATCAGAGATTTCCTTTGCTGTTCTTGATACCTCCTTGATATTAAGTAATCTTGGTCCTACTCCATCCTACTCACTCTTTCATACCCACTCTCCTGCTATATGGTTTTGCTCCCTTTTACCAGTCTTTAAGAGAGAAAGGCCTAGGCTCCAAGAGCAAAATCACAAGAGCAACATCACTTGAGTTTTAAAAATGTCTGGCCTTTATATCTGGATTTGATTTTGTTGTCAGAGGAATAGGTCTAATTTGTTTGAAACCTCCTGGGAAAGGTCACATACAAGACTTTCTGTTACGTTGGAACAAAACCATCATATTTTGAGTCACAGAGAAGACAAGATGGACTCACTCCTCCATGACCCAAGACTACATCTGAAAGTTAATTATATTTGCTTACCATTCATGCGTGATTGTGTTCCTTTTCAATGGACAGTGTTTTGCTTCCTGGAAAGCACTTTTGATTTTCAGGGATCTACAAGAAATTATTCTTTCCCCAGGCAATGTTGACATCCCAACACTCCTTCATTTGACTTCTCTGGGCATGATTTTGTCTGTTTTTCCCAAGGGCACCAAAGGCCTCAACCTTATATTCCCAGACACCCAAACTAGTACTGAATCACTGATGTTCTAGATACTCAGAGTATGCAAGAGGTCAATCTCTACTGAACTTTCTACCTCATTATTAGGATTTTGACACAATCTAAGACCCTACTAAAAATATTTTAACACAGTATTTCTGCCTTCCCTCCTTTTCTAGCCTTCATTGATTTGGGTCTTTGCCCTATTTACCTTGATGTTTCCTCTTCACTCTGTTTTTCTGATTTTGGAGGTTTCCTTTGTTGATTTTTTTTTCTTTTTCTGTCTGTTGTTTTTGTCTTTAGTTTCTTCAATTTGTCTGAATCAACCTTCCCTTTTAGTTCCTTTACCTGTCCTTCTCTCTCTCTCAGTTTTTTTTTTTTTAAGCCAGGACAGTTTTGTATTCTTCCTTGTTTACAGTCATCCTGTTTGTTTATCCTCTTCTTACTAGTTTCTTCATTTTTCTGTGTCTATTGTGGTTGCTAGAGCTTGTGATGAATATGCAGTTACAAATAGTCCCAGTTTAAAGAAATTTCCAATATAAATAGAAAAGAAAGAAAAAAATCCAACCCAATTGGAAAGAAAGGAGAGCTTGTTATCTCCATTTTACTAAGGGAAAACTGTGGCAATAAAATGATAAATAATATTTTTTAGGTCACAAAGAAAGCCTGTGGCTGTACTGGGAGGAAATGCCAACCCTCCCAGATTTCATTCAGTGTCTTACTCATAATTTCTTGCTGATTTTTGCAAGTGTCTGCAGTGTAATGATTTGCAGTGTGATAATAATGGCACTGTCCACAAAAGAGCAGACTTCCTGCACTACTATGGGTTTTCAAGCTTACCATAAAACTTGCTGATTACTTGGCATACACAGCATTACAGACTAAGAAATATTTTAAGAAAAACAGGATGTTTTCTTCCAGGCCGAATCCACATCTTATTGCAAAAGTCCACCAGGCAACCAACCCTATAAGTTCTGATATCTGTATTTAACCAGCAATTTCTTTGAGGAAATTTGGAGTCATCCAGTTTTCCTAAGTTTAAGTCAGCCCCGTTATGAGGAACATTGCTCTACATTCTAATATAAACACGGAATTCACCTCAGTCTATGTTCAAAATCTTTATTTGAAATAGGTGTCATTATTAACAACTCCTGATTGTTCTGTGATCAGTGCTTGAGACTAATTGCAGAATCAGCTGAAACTTGTATTGTATGTGACTTACTTCAGCTGTGCTTAAATTTCCCTCTCACCCCTAATGTGTCTTTTGCTCCTGTGAGCAGACTGGGAGAATTAAACAGACTGTATAAATACAGCCACATAGCACAGCATAAATGTGCTTTAAACATATTTATGTCCCTGGCGGGAGGGGTGTGGTTCAGGATTAATGTAACTGCTGTGCAGTAAATGTGATGTGATAAATTGATATAATTGGCTTCTTGGTGCTGCACTGAGGCACAGGGATGGGAAGTGAAAGCAAAGTGCAGACTGCAGAGGCTGCCCCCACTGATGGAGAAGCTTCTCAGATATCTCAGAGAAGCCAATGCTCACATCCATTCAAACTGAAAACTAGCAAATGAGTGCACTGACAGTAAAACAAAACCCAAACCCACCAGCACCTCCAGATGAAGACAGAGAGGTGCCAGAGTGAAGACAAGAACTTTGTCAAATTCAAATCTCACAACCAGTGATGTAAATACAGAGTAACCCTTGTGAAATCTATGAAATGGGTTTGAAATGGGCTAGAGGTGCTTATTTACAGCATGCAAATTTAGACACTGACTCAAATCCCTGATTTATAAGGCAATAGGCTTCATCTAGAGTTTGGCGATAACACAGAGAGAACGAGATGTATCCAAGGCAAACTCATGCTATAAACTGTTCTAGAACCTGTCTGTCTCTACGTTAGTTGTAAAGAGAGTTTGGGGAAACAGAACTGTCATGTTGGTGTATAAATTAAATGTGCAAAATCTTGCAGAGAGAAAATCCCCTGGAGTATCCGTAGGTGGATGCAAAAAACTTTGGGTGTCATTGTTACGTGACAGAAACCCTCAAGGCTGTGATCTGCTCCCAGGCTTTTATTATCATTAGACAGTCTTCTCTTTCACTATAAAATTTTACCCCTTCCATGTTCTTGATATCCTCACTGAAACTTTACAGCACGCTTGATTTGGAAAAATACGTGCTGAAGATCCCATATTAAAAGATTTGAGGCATCCTACATGGCTCCAGATGGATACCTGTGCTAAACGCTGTGCTGTTTGGCACTCTCTGTTTGTACAGAGATTACAATGGTGCACCTGCAAGGGCAGACTTTTTAAATTCTCCACCTCATATCAGCTTTCTGACTCATACTCTCACATGCAAAGCCAAAGATGGGTGCCTTCACAAGAGCGTGGCCACTGGAGTGGAGCAGGACAGTAGTCCTGTGACTGAGCTCACTCCCCCCTGTCACCCAGACAGGCCATCCATTCAGCTTGATGTACCAGCTAGAAGCACCTGTAGCTTCTTTAAGGCAAAGTTAAGCAATAAAGGTGAAGGTGATTCACCCACAAACACCTGGCCTCTCCTGAAATGCCTGAGCTGGGTGATGGCAAACAGCACTGGAGCAATGGTGGCTTTTTCTGTCAACTCCCAACTTCAGTGATTGACTAGAAGGCCATTTAGGAAAACTGCTCCATGTGAACACTTAAAGGTTAGTCACCAGTCCCTCACTGAGAGAGAAACCTGACTGAAACCATGTAGATGGGCTTAATATGCACTCACATGCTCAGTTTGGCATATCAGCAGATGTATCAGTGTTCCTTAGGGACAGCGACACAGTCACTGCCTCACCCGGACACATAACCAGGGTGTTAAGTTTGGGTCTGGGACAGGCTCCTGGGCAGCACTGGGCTCCTACTGAGTGCCTGCACCATTCCATGTTTAAGAGAGTGCCCTCATGGCTGCTGTTCCTGCAAGTGTTTCCACTGACAGCCCTTGGTGTGCTTTTATCCTGACAGCGCCACAGGCAACCTACCCAACCTGACCTGGTTAACAGGAAGCAGGATGGCAACAGATCCATGATTTTGAAGAGATGAGATAGTTTTTCAATTACTGTACTACCCCTTTTGCTTTGCCTTTGCAGCATGGTGCTGTGCTTCCTGTGGGTTTCCTGGAATGTGGCCTATGTCATCCTGACCTTCTGCAGTGATGGTTCATCATCTTGCCTCTGGAACTCAATTGTTTTGCCACTGACAGAAACAGTTTGCCACTTTCTTTCCTCAACCCAGAGTGCACCCCTGTCAATCTCAGCAAGCTGTGCATTTGAAGCTCAGGAAAAGTCCCTATTTGAAGCAGCTTCTCAAACAAGTCTTCCTGAACCTTGTTTACTCCTTATTCTCTGCAGCTTCTGCAACTGTTCTCTGCAGCTGAGGGCAAAGCTGGGGTGACAGCAGCTGCTGGAAACCCACAGCCCCAGCTGCTTGGGTGATACTGATACAAACTTTACTGTTTGAAGACAATCCCTCCATCAGCTCCCCACTCACTGTGGAGCCCAGGGGATGAGCCTCATGGTGCCTGTCAGCCCATGACAGCCTCAGGTATTGGAGTCACCTGTTCCAAAGGAACTTGATCTTGGTACAGGAAAAGGAGAATGTTGAGATTTTGGCCTCAGCCTTGAAAGGTAGTGGTTTAGAGATAAATTCTTCTCACCGTCCCCTTGTACAAAGCAGATCTCTCTTGTAAGCTCTCTTGTGCACAGGGCCCTGCATGAATACACAGGGGCGTAGAGACCCCACAGCTATGAATACACAGTTTCAGGGAAAATTCCCCCACATGGAAATAAATATTAATATAGTAGAAGCTGTTTGTCTGCTTAAACCAGGCTGAAACAATGAGGCTGAACAATCTCTCAACTCTTTCACACTCAGCCACAAACTCTTTGTATCTTTTTGGGCTGTGACTTTTGTAGCTGGGACCTTCATCTACTCTCCCATCCAAGGACTGAATTTTCTCTGATAAATCATCCATCTTCCTCAGGATCACACAGGTCTTCTGCAAGGCCTGCTTCTCCTTAGGCTGAAGTCTCAATCACACCAGTTTTGGAGAATGACGCTCCCTTTAGCTCTCCTTTGGGCCAGGCACTGGTTGCTGAATCTTTTCATATTCTGCATGTCCTGTGTACCACCTCTATACTAGATGAAGTATGGGACAATATAAAGTCAAAAGCTGATATAATTCTCTCAGTTTAAAAGCCTTCAGCTTACACTCTTTAATGCTTCAATGTGTACACCATGATGGTGTCATACTTCTCATCAGTGCAATGGCTACAAACATGGCAAAACAAACTGCTCTCAAGCAGAAACTCCTGATAGCTGATGGTAGACTTGCAGTGGCGTAATGAGGCGTAGAATTTGCTCCAATGTGGTTTTAATACAACTAGGAAGACTCAGGCTATTTATTATGGGAATCAAATAAACAAGTCATTCAAACAAAATCCTCCTGATTTTACAGCAGTCTAGACATGTAACATATTGCAAAGCCATGTCTAAAGGAGTGTCATTGAAGTATTTGTCCTTATTTTCAGTTCAGAGGAGAGCTAAGGATAAATGTAGCGGTCTGGCATCTAACATATTGTCCCACAGTACCTAAAAGCAGTGTCAGAGTCTCTGAAGAGGCCTTTGATTATTACATGATAAGAAACATTTGCTTTGTGTTTGCTGTGCTGGGATAACATTGGACCTACTGTGTTTTGCCAAGTTTGCACACTTTCTGTGGGAATCCTCCTCATTCCTATGAAATGTGATGATAGGAAGCATTTTATTAGAGCTTACTGGAAAAATGTGCCATAAATGCCAAGGAACCAGGACTGTTGTCCAGCTGGCTGGAGACAGAAAATGCCTAAGCTACAAAAAGTCACAAGATTGCAGGGCTGCATGGAAATTCCTGTCTCAGCTGGTGCCTGGTCTCCCAAATTCATACATACACATCCCATGAAACGCATGCAAACCCTCTGTGCCAATCCTAAAAAAGTGTTTAGGAAATATAAATGTTGCCTTAAGGTCAGCAGGATTTTGAAGAAAGGCATGTGTGCAGAGTTGATCATGCCCCTGGAAGACCCCCATTCTTTTGGGGACATAATGGCAGCATGACACTCCTGCACACCTTCAGGGCACACAGCGCATTCCCTCCTGTGGGGTTCTGTGAGTTGGAATGGATGGGACAATGTAGCCCCCTCTTCAGACTTTGCATGTGCCTCCCTACCTTAGTTTTTGTATGACTGAGGCTCATCTTGAAACATAAAGCTTAGCCCAGAGCTCTCTCAGCACAGTCACTGACATCTGGAAGTAGAAAATGCCTCCCAAATATTTATGAGATATGTCAGCATTTTCCAGATTACTATTTTTCCCTAGCGTCTAACCTGAAACTTCCTTACTACATTTTTAACTAATTTTTTTTTGTTATTTATTCATGGAGATGTTTCAGTAATAAAATTTTATGAGCAATATTCTAAATGAGGGCGTAAAATTAATTTCAGGAGACAACAGACTAAAGAAGAGGAGTCCTGTGGAGAGATTTGGAAGAGGAGACTGGGTCTAATGCATCCGTTTCTGGCACAGGAAATGCCATAGGGGGAGAGAAGGCAGGAATTTTTTGTGGGACAAGGCAATGGAAACTGCAGTTGCTAGTGGATGACTGACAGGAGTGAGGAGCATTAACAAAAGTTGCACGCTATGTCTGGGCGAGATGCATTATTGGGCAAAACATTGATTGAAAGACAAACTGAGGTAGAGGAGGACATGGTTTCTCAAGCTTCTGGGAAGAGGTTTTAGGTTGATTGCCAGGACAGAAATATTTTAAGGAGGCTTAGGATCCACCAAATCTGTAAGAGCTTAAGCATCAACTTCAGCAGGGTTAAAATTTTGCTCTTTGTGTTTTCTTGGTTTTTTTTGAAGTGGGTGCGGTAACTTCAGAAAATGTCAAAATACAGGTAGGCTGGTATTAAATTTGTGAATCTAGGTTCAGAGCAACATTCCTGCTTCAACTGACACAAAGAACTGAAGCAAAACAGAGTAGCAATGGATTGAAAAAAGACACAGCCAGATCTAACATAAAAACCCTTCAGTTAGAAGCACTCTAACTCCTTAGTTCTGGAGCTGTGGTCTTGCTCGAAACTGAAACAGATCATCACTCTAAGTGTGGATCAGGTTTTATGAAATAATAGAGGAGGTAAAAAAGAAACTTCTCTACCAAAGTAGCAAGAAAATTTAGCAGCTGTTTTTCCCTTGTTGTTCTTTTTGTATCTGGTCACTCCCAATTTCATATTGATACAATGTAATGATATAAAATTGGGTATCACACGTATTTCAGTTTGAAGTTTCAAGTGTTGCTTCTCATCTGTATTGTCTGGATATATATTTAAAAATAACATTGACAAATTTTAGTCAAAATTTGGCAAAGTCCTCTCCTGTGAGTGTATAAGATACTGTTGTGTAAATGATAAATGTTTCAGGCCATGACTGAGCTGGAAAAAATGAGTGATGGGATTTTTGGGAGAGAGGAAGAAAAATGGAAAACATTAAATATTTTATTTATCTTTGATCTGAAATGTCTTATTTGGAATAAAATATTTAGTGTTGGTCTTACTTCTTCCCAAAACAATATGAGGCTAATTCTAAAACACAAGAACTCTTAAGAATGAACCATTTCTGTACCATTGTCCTCTCTATTTTGTTTTCGAACACAGTTGCAGTTTTACAACAAACTGTAAAGTAGCCAAGCTGTCATGTAAATGACCTTATGTTACTCATATGATCAAAAGTTAGGCAACATTGATGTGTTTCGCAACATTAAGGTGAAAGAAATGCGAGAGAAAGTCTGCACTGAGAGAAGAAGATACACATGTTGAATACAGATCAGTGTGTGCAAAGAATTCATTCTAGCATGTAAACTATCTGCAGAAGTTTAGCTATTGCACAAACAGTCTTACAATGTGTTTGCGTTTCGCAGGCCAACAAACACTCATCGTTAAATCAGTGAGGCCAGTCAAGATGTCTGTAACACAGCAAGAGGCACAGCAAAAGCAGCAGCAACAGCAGCAACTGACTCCCCTCTCACTGTCTGCAAACATCCCAAACTTTTACAGTGCTCCTTCCGAGAGGGCTGTTGGGAAGCACGTTATCTTCTGACCTTAATATCTTTAGCCTGGCAGAGAGAAATCATCTTCTTGAGAGCTGGTGCTTTGATCGCCCTCAGAAATAAAGATCAGAGGATGACTAAGGGTCTTAGGAATTAAGTTCTTGCTTTCTTTCTCTCTCAGGCACCCAAAATGCACACAAAAGCACATTTTCATATATTGGTTATGGACGCAGACACACTTCAATGAGAGATCCTTACAACACAGAAACTTAACTGACACATTACACAAATGTTTGCTGTGTACAGAACAATCAAGGAAACAGACTCATGTTTATTACTACTGAATCAGCAGCAGTCTAATGGATTAAAAACATCCTCTTTTTTTTTTCTTCTCTCTCCTTCGTGAAAGTGCCAGTGTTGTAAAAGCTCCCTGCCAGAGAAGTGGGTGGACATGAAACGATTCATGACCTCCATGGTTCATGAGCTCCCAGTCTCTCAGGTTAGGTCTTCTGGCTGCAACCCAAAGTCCCAGAACTTCAGCTACAGATATTTGGAGCCAATTGGGTTGGGAAAGAAGACAGTAAATGTCTGTTTCCGGTTCACAGGCCCCTGAGCGTCACCACATATTTTGGAAGTCTGTCTGGCTTCCTGACTTTAAGAGTCTCTTGATTTAGAGTTCAGGGAGCAGCAGTGAAAGGCGGGGGGGGGGTGGGGGGGGGACAAAGGTTATCTAAAACCACATTAATAGTTGGAACTTTTTTTTTCTCTGACTTTTAACACTTTTAAGGCCTTAATTTATTAATTTTTTTAGAGATATTTATAGTAACTTCCATTACTACAATGAATTGTGCTTCTTTACATGCATGCTCTTCAGACTGGAAGAGGTGTCCTAAACCAGGTCTGAATTCTTCTTTATCCATCCAATTTTCCACTGATTTCACTGGTATCAGGCTTGAACATAGAGGTTACTCTAAACCTAAAAAAGAAGCTTCAGTTTACATTGAAACAGAAGTTTCTCAAATCTGAAAATGTTGCCTGTCTTACTTAAACTCAGACTTAAGTCAGAACTTGTGAAGCTTTTGTACATCTAAATTAATAAATTTGCTGAATCTGATTCAGTCTGTCTGAACATCTGCTTTTTATGTGGGAAGAACAGGATTAAGCAACACTTTATATATTGTTATAAAACTATTTTTAATCTCACTGTGATAAGGAACAACATCACACAGTGGCTTGGCTATCACTCAGAATGGGGAAGTGATGTCTAATTATGAGAGACTGAACCTGTTCTTGTTCATTAAAACAGCTCAGTTTGGCGAGGAGCTCATAAAGGAGCTCTAGAATGTGACAGGAAAAGCTGTGCTACCATAGTGATCTTGAGAGGAAAAGAGATGTGGAGTATGCAGAGAACTGGCATTACCCAGCCTGGAAGGAGTAGTTAGAAAAGGAGAAAAAGATGAAAGCAAGGGAACAAGGCAAAAACACATACGGACCTTTTTCCATTCTAACTGGTATGAGAATTTCTGCCACTCTATGCCAAGTTCTGTGTTGTGGGAGGGGCTGGGGTTTGGGATATAGATCTTGTTGGGAGCATGTGATGGGGTTGCAACTTCTGAGACCTCAGCTAAATGCTGAATGCTGGTCTTTCTGTTATTGTAATCAGAGTACAGACTGTTCCTTCCTGGGCAAGGACAGCATTCCTCATGGGCTCCTCATCAACCTGACACTATTACCACATCTCAACAACTAATTCCTACCCACATTTCCATACATTTTCTCATTCTTGCAAAAGCGGCTCTGGTAGGATCACATTTCCGGGACCAGGCCTACTGATCCATTTAACTTTCTCTTAATCAGAGCTGACCTGCACACCCTTGGCAGCGTGCCTGGGCAAGCACAAAAAGCACAGCCTTCCCTTTTCTTCCTGGGCGTTTATCAAAGGACACAGATGTTGTTCTTGTCTCTCCTCAGGCCAGCATTCCTCCCATGCTAGCCACCTCTTCCAAGCCCAAGGTGACTCTGCTTGTTGGTGTGGCAGGCAGTGGTGGAAGGACACTGCAAATGGGAAAGTCAGTGAAACACAACCTAAACCAAATAGATTGCTGCCTGCATTGCTGAAGAGAAGGCCTTGTAATTTTTAACTGGTGTTTTTTGATCCTCTTGCAATGGTCTTTCAATGATGGCCTCTGACCTGATGCTGGGTCTTGCCCTTCATCACCCCTGAGGGATGAGTGTTGTGTACATGGCAAAACTGACCGTTGCTAATGAGATTTCCTCAGAAGTGTAGGGTGGAAATGCCTTGTCATAGTCTTTCCTGTGTAATTTTGGGTCTACCTGCCACAGAGGTATGTCTGCTCTTTTTACATCAGATAGTGATGCCACCAGATAGAAAGGACAGAGGGTGTTACATCCAGGGAGGTGTGGGGCGCCAGAACACTTCTCCAGATGAATTCTGTCACCACAGGTGTGCTCAGGCCAAGCCATCACTTCACCTTGGCCATTCCCCAGAGGCAGAACCTGTTGTGCATGTTTGTAAGGTTTAGCTTCACTCATTGCAGAGTACACCTGACAATCACAGGAGGAGAGAAACACTTGCATGCATCACCTTCAGCACTTCCACTGAAAATCCTTAGAGAAAGGTAAGGCAAGTGATGGAAAATAATTCCACTGCCACAAGCAGTTCATGCTCCTAGGGTTCTTGTGAAACCTTTTGCTACTCCAAAATCTGGGATGCTAATCTCGGAAAATGGAGCTGTAGTAAGTTTTGCAATTCCACATCAGAAAAGGTAAGTTCTGGCAAGTGAGAAATTTTCCATTAAAATGTTTTTGCCAACTGAAAGTTTCAAGCTCTTTTGTGTGAAGAATATTTGCTTGCCATAGAAAATCATTCCTTGTCCCTGAAGATCTAAATCCTTGATCCTGTGGCTATATATGGAGATCATGCTCAGTCTTTCTGGTTGCTTGTCCCTTTATTCTACACTGAAAATACTGACAACAATTAAATATCTTGTAACTCACTTTATCAAGGTTTTGAAATTTTTACTATTCCTATTTGTTTTAGTGTGAGTCTGTATTTATTAGTGGAAAAAAGATCCAAGAAGTTTAGGGGACTTACTCCAGTTCCGGTACCTTGCTGTCCATCTAATGAGCGGACCCAAGAAGAAGCAACTTGTGGGTCTGGGCCCCCCTCCAGATTTACAGGGTGATAACAGAATTTGCCTTTTGTAGCTCTGTCATTTATTTTAGAGGCCTATGTTGCATGTTTGCTCCTTGGCAGGATGAGAACTACGAAGCGAATAAATATACTTTGACCACAAATGAGCAAGCAAATGGAAGGAAGTGCTGTTTAAAAAAATGCTTTCAGTGACTTATTCAAGTTACAAGAATGGCAAGAGGCATTTTCTAGGAAGGAAGAGAATTTCTAAATTGTTTTATGCAAGATGGTCTATTTTATGACTTCATTGTGAAAAAAAGTTAAGAGGTAACTTCTGTGAACAGAATAGCTCTGGCAGAACATGAGCACTCCAGGGCTTGCTTTCTTTCAGAAAGAACATGTCATATCACCATGATCATCCTCTGTTGCAACATCACAAAATTTAATACCGAGATTGTATTGCTGTTGTCTGTAAGTCCACTTAGTCTCTTTTTTTTTTCCCCAGTCTGACCTCATTCTACTGAGGGACAGCCAAATACTTCTCCCCAGTTCTGTGGGCAACAACCATCTGCATGTATGGCTTGTTTCCTCATTAGTCTGACATGTTGGACATTTCTATGGTTGGTGAAATAGTATGTCTGATGCCAGAAGAGGAGCTGAATAAAAACCTCTTACTGTGAGCTAGCAAGTCACTTACAGTCATTAGTCACTAAGCACCTTCTTCTGGATTAAATAACACAAAATATGACCTAACCAAATTCTCCTTATTCTCTCAGTGCAACAGCAAAAATAGCTTGAATTTCAACTTGGGATTCCAACTCCAGTTTTGGATTTACATAATAATCAGGCTTTCCAATCTCTCTTAATGAGCACAACTCAATGTACTCTGTATTTTGAAACTCACATTAAAGAATACTAAAAATCCAAAGCCTTGGTTCTTTCTATTTCATAATGACCACATTTGGATTCAGGTTCAGGCTTTTGTCTCACCTCTCTGAATCACATAAAGTACACATTTCCTTTATAAACATTAACTTTTACTGAATGAAAAACCACTACTAGAGAGCTGGATTTGACTATTATCACACATAATAATTAAACCTCTTTATTGCTTACTGCTTTAGTTAAACCAACTAGGAAACATCTCTTGTTTAAAAGTCTCATCTAGAGATGAGCCAGCTTATTATCAGTAATAACTGTACATAAAGGAATGAGCCATGCCATGGGGGGTAGTTCCTGGCAATTGAGGCCTCAGTGGTAAAGTAGTAGGTAGGTTGATTTGACTAAGAGTGGATTTTCTATCAATTGCACAGTAGCACTAGTGGTACATTCTCCAGCAGCAATGAGAGGACAGCTAGAATGAAATGCTGGTGTTTGCTATCTACAGGCTAAAATTCAGGTAAATAATCTTTTTAATATATCTGACTTCTGACACCTTTGATTACATCCATAGTGTCCCATTCTTGCAGGGAGTTTCGTACTGTTGCCTGGTTCACTGTGTCCTTGTCTACAAAGCAAATATTCAGGGTGAGGAGGGGAAGAAGGGTTTTCATTTGTGAGTGCAAAAAGGTGAGGAAAAGAAAACAGCTGCCTATGAAAGATGAAACATGGTATGCAAATATATAACAAATATACTCATTATTTTTCCACAAGCAATGTGTTGCTTACAGACAAGCTTATATTCTTCATTGCTGTGCTCCTCCTAAAAGCTGCATATATGGGCCACAAAGTGTTCTCCTAAAAGTACTTGCTCATTATCATGGAGGTTCAACTCTCTGCGAGAAGACCATTTGTCCATCCACTTTTTGGATTAACAGAAGGAACAGAAGAAATTAAGACAGAAGCAAAGCAGAAGTGAATTATTTAAAGATTAACAAATACATAAAGATAAATATTAAGTTAATGTCAGAATGTTATTAAGGGGGCAGAGTGGAGAAACAAAGTGCCTTATATCAGCAATGAGCTCTTGGAGGATAGATCCCTCCTCCCCCATAGAACAATTAACTACTCTTTTTTTGGAGAGAAGTGCTGGAGCTTCTCCCCACTTCTTCACACGAACACGGCACTTTCTCTGTCTCTGCAAAATGTTTCAGATGCCTTTTTTTTCCCCCTTTCTGTTTCTAATCTTTTCCTGGATTACTGAATGTACAGTGAAACTTCTTATCTCATGCAGGAATTATGTTTATAGCAGAAAATGAACTTTAGGAACTGAATGCCTTCAGGGACTTGTATGATAGGATGTAGAGACTTTTATCTGAAGTTGCTTTCTTGAATCAGGCCCAACTTGGTAGTGACCTAAAATTGCCTCAGCCTGATGACTGTTTGGTCTTCACTGTGAAATGTGTTTGGTGGGCTCAGTTTAATTCCTGGTAAATACTTGTTTGTGCACCAAATTACTTCCATAACTGGTATCCGTGCTGGCAGTCTCACAGAGAGGTCAAGGGTTTGATGGGAACTGGGACTGAGCTATTCTTTCATGCTCTGAGCTGGTCCCTCATAGACATGTGAACTGAAGAAGCAGTGCAATTTGCAATGGGTCAAGGTCTGCTTGCTTGCTAATCTGCTTCCTTTTGAGACCACAAATTGCAAGATGCTAACTCTGAAAAATTACTTTGATTCAAAATAAAGTTTCGTTCATCCAGGGTCCTTTTAGCATGCAGAAAGCCAAGATGACTCCAGAAACTTTAGATGATAAGGGGTTAACCTACATCAGGACATAGTCTGACTAGCACAGCTGATGGTATATAGCTGGGTGTAGATACAGTGCACGAGCAGTTAAATTCACATAAAATATATCTGTCAGCCCTCCCCTCTTTCCCTTAACCTTACTGCTCATTTCTGGTCTCTCAGTTTTACTGGCAATGATAGTCATGTGAATATATGAGGTACAGGTTCTATATATATAGATCTAACCTATAGATCTATATATAGATCGATAGGTTACAGAAAATGAACAAGCAAAATAAGTACATATTAGGGTAAACTAAGATTGTTTGCTGTGCTCGGCCAGTGGAGAGAAGTAGTTTCTTCTAAATTTAAAAGCCTTGTGTTTTTCCACGTGTTTACAAATTTAAGATCCTGCAGACTGCTGTGAATAGCAGCCAAAGTGAAAAGAAAATTAGTATTTCATCAATTATTTTCACACATTTTCAAAAGTATGTTGAAGACATGTTTCTACAAGCGTGCATTCAAAATTGATACGAGCCAGAGGTCAGTAAAAAAATTCAGCTGTCAGATGGCAACTTTTCAGTCACAGATTCACACAAAAATTCATTAGGACCCTCCTGCCAGATTGCACTGGCAGGAGTTACAATAAACCTTATGTTGTCTGTCAGAATGGCACAACAAAACGCAACCATGGGCATTTTCAGTCTGCATGCCATGTAAGTCCAACAATGGGTTTAAGCACTGGAAATAACATCTGCTACATGCATGGTCTTAGAGTGTGATAAGACGTAAAGTGCAGAAAGAAAAAAAGATTGTTTGCTGTCACGCAGCAGATACAGACAGTTAAGCTCCAGACCTGAAAGTGAGGTCTGACCACAGCTCCAGCCTATGCATGCAAGCTCTTCAACAATTATTAGCGTAAATTGTATTAAATCCACTCCCGCCAGCTGTTTAGGATTTTCAAGACAAGTCTCTTACTGTGTAGTTATAGCATTTACCATTGTAATTTTTAATTACAGGCTCTCACATTAACTGGAGCCACATGATATTATCATGGTTGAAGTGAATAACAACAGTGCTGTTGGAAATCTGTAAGATTGTATGCCACCATCTGAAAATACTGAGCTGTAATTAATTTTACAACAACATAGCTAGAATCAGTGTTTTCCTATAGCATATACTTTCATATTTGTACATATATTATATTTAAATATTTTACAAAATACATGTAAGTTATCTGGAATTATTTTCCAAACACAGTTTGTTTCTGAATTTCAAAGATGTTACTTGCAGCAGATTTTGCAAATAACTTAAAAGCCACAGTGTGCATTGTAAGTATACATGTTCATGTGATAAAAGGAGAGCATTTGCAATACCATGCCCTTTTTTTCTTAATGGATGAACTAAAAGTAAATAGCTGTTTTTCTGCCTTGAAATTTTATTTTTCTGGGTTGAGTTCTGAGGTAATTTCCTTTAAAATGTAGAATTGAGAATGGTGCAGAATGTGTTAGTTGTTGTGTGTAAAAAGATCATAAAATTGGCATCACTGCAGGCACTCAGATGCACAGCAAGTGCTAGTGGAAAAAATGAAACAAAAGAGACCTAAACACAGCTAGCCATATGATAAACCAGATTTTATGAATGTGCTTGTTTGTTTCTAAGGAAGAACTGATCTGCCTTGAAGTTTGTCTGGTTTTCCCCAGTTTGTATCATAAAAGATATTACCCACTTTATTTCTAAAAGCAGATTCCAGTATTGAAATGGCCAGAATGGCCTAAAAAACCCCAAACCTTCTTTCAAGTCTATGTGATCTTGGGATATAATGTCTTCTAAACACGACTTTTGCAGAACCGATTCCTCACCAGTCCTCTGCTTTTAAGAAAAAGTGCACAGGTGTAAACAAGCTTCTAGCACAGCTGCACCTGGAAACACAGCACAGCTGTCAGCTGGGGAAGAACAGAGATTTTCAGTTTGCAAAGGTAAAAGCATGGTTTCATCTCCCTTCTCTGCTTCTGAGAAAGTGTGAGGGTGATCCTGCAGCGCCCTTGCTCCTTTCTACATGCATTTGTTGAGTGCTGTGTACAGGAGCTGCAAGGAATGCATAGCCCAACACAGCAATTATGTTTTTAACTTACATGAGTAACTGCCAAGAAACTGGTAGTGATTACACATTTCCCCACTCCTTGCATGCAGCTGCACTGGAAAGAAAGAGCATAACAACCCTGTCTTCAGTTTGCACGTGGGCAGCCTGTTCCTGGATCTTCTAAGCCCCAAAAGCTTTGTTGCACCAATTAACTGCACACTGACATAAAAAATACTTGCAATGGGAAAAGGAGCAGATGATCCTAGGTGATCAGAATTTAAGGTGGCAATTTTCAAGCTGCTGCCAGAGCAAGACAACATGTCTTAATAGAACTTTCATCTATGCAGAGTAGCTGAGGACAAAATCAATCTGTTTCCCAGCATTGTTTTGCTTTTCTTCAGTGCTCACACAATGTAAATCCGTCAGTACTGCTCTGGTGGCAGTTTCCATGAAGCTGATTTTCTATAAATCTGAGTATACACTATGCTAAATTGTTCCTTCTCCTGCATTGCCCTGCAGAGCGGTATTACTCAACACAGTATAAAATTCTTAGTCACTGCTACCACTGGACTTTCTGTGGCACAGACACAGTTTTCTGTGCTGCATTCTTCATTTTATAGAACAAACTGGAGCTTGTTTTTGTTTGAAGAGCATTGACCAACATCCTGAACATTGCCCATCAGGGTTAAGTGTGGAGCATTTCACCACCTCCCATTTCTCTGGGCTGCACTGTGTACGTACCATCATTAAGTTTGTACTTGCAGGAAACTGAGTCATGCACTTTTCTACTTTGATACAACAGAGTTGACAGTTGATGGACATTCAAAGTCAGAAGCAGGGCTTTGCCATTCTGTCCTGTGATATGTCACCTCTCCAGAGGAAACAAGATTATTTTCAAGGTCAGGTGGAGTTGAATTTCTACCCTCTACTTTAATGTTGTACAGTCCTTCCACCTGATCTGATTGGTCCTCACTGCCCAATCATTAAAACATATTCTGTCGCTATAAATTAAAGTAAACACGGGCAATTAGGGGAAGAAGACAAGAGATTGGGAAAGCCAGCCAAGGTTTCAGTGATGTATGCAAAGCAAGACCATCTCAGCACTCTCCTCCAACTGCCCAAAGACCACCACGGTGAGCAGCTTGCATACCTTTGTAGAGGCAGGGTGATGATGGAGGGTAGGATGGAGAGGGGTCTTTTTTAAGTCTGCAGAGGACCTATGCCAGTCACTGTTTAGGCCCATTGGTGACCATTTCCTGGCTATCAAGATTCAGGAGGGTTTTGAAATCCTGTCTGCACATAAACAGGGCAAGCAAGGCATTGTATGCACTAACTTCTGAGGCTCTGAGTGGAGTGTGCCCCTTGTGCCAGGAGTGCCAGGGATAGCTCACCTCTCCTTTTCCCCAGAAGGTCAGGCTTCCATGTGGGGGACCTGATGACTTAGCAATTTTGATGGACTTGGGGCACTGCATTACAGATACACTCTAGATTATCCCTCCTACTGGATTAACCTGTGGCTTAATTAAGGATGACAAAGTTGCTATAGCAGAGTACCTGAAATAGTTCACACTCTCATCATGATGTTCTGGGCTTGGCACATCTATACCACCCCCGTGAAAAACATGCTATTGATGACAAAACCTGAAAGTCACCACAAGCCTTTCATAATCTAAATTACAGAGACAGTGTCTGAGTAGCAATCACATGGCAAAGATTCTCTCTGCATGTTCAAAACCAGTTAGCCTGTGCAGTCAGGCAGAAAGGTCATGAGATGGACAGGTTTATATCACCTGTAAATTCACTGGGGTTTAATCCTCTCATTAACATGGGCTGAGAAGGTGGTATCCCATAATGTGAAATGATTGTAGTCATACAATCACAAGCATGTAAAGTTTTTCCCTCCAAACTACAAGTTCGTCTTCCTTTGTATGGAATCATAGGCTGTGATTAGAGTTGATATTGGATATTGATATCCACCAATAGTGGTGGGACTTGATTTTAAATTTCTAACCTCATGATTCTGTGGCAAACTCACTGATCATTCTGCAACAGATTTACCTATTAATGTCAAAGGAAGACTTCCCCATGATTCTCTTAATCCTTCGACAGTCTCATGGGCATGACTTCATCTTGCACCAAATTTCCCACCCCTCCAGCATCTTTCTCTTTCTTCTTGCCTGTTTGGTTGAAAATTACAGGCTGTTTCTCCTCTTGATTTCCTGGCAATTTGAAAAAAAAAAAAAAAATGAAAGCTCCCAAGGAGCGTACTCAGTGTGTTCCCTTATACTTCTGTGTGTGAGTGCACAAGTGCATCCACGTGTGTGTGTACACAAGTTTTCCTCTTGCTCTGTTCCCAGGGTGAAGTCTGTGTGCCTCTTGTGATCAACAGTGTGCTCATTCTACCTGACATCAGACCTGAGATGTGATTGCCCTGTGAAAGACCTAATTGAGAGCAATCTGAAAAGAACAAATACAGCAAGAGCTGCTTACAGGACCCCAAAGTTATGTGATCAGCTAAAGAAGCTGAGATGTTTGCTTAGTCACTAACAACTGAGTGAAATGCAAGCAGGTAATGTAATTTCTTCAGATAAGGTGCTGGGGATCAAAAGAATTTGGACTTGTTTCCATTGAGCACATAGCAGTAAATGTGGTAACTTGTGAAAAGTGTTTGAGAAAGCAGAATTTTGAGAAGGCAATATTTGTTGTATCTTGCAGGTGAGCGTTAATGGATCAGGTTAGCTGGTTTAAATGATTCAGCGGGATGAATAGTACTGTCTTGATTTGAAAGGCATGTCCTAAATATTCACATCTACAAAAAAAATGGGGAATACTCAGTCGAAGAGCTAAACTCCACATCTTGTCTCTACAGAACCAAAATTCAGAGTAACCTTGCACATCTATTTACTAGAAATTCAGTATCTGTTTCTTACAACTGTGGGTTGTGGTGCTCTCAAATAGAAAGAGTTACTCTTACCATTTAGTTATAAAATGACTTGCTTTGCAGTTATAGAATATCCTGATTTAACAGTAGAGCAAAAGTTGTTTTTCTTCTTTACTAGTGAAATTTTCTTTTCATTCTCTGCCTTTTTTTTAATGGGCAAGACAGAAAAAAAAAGCAGTGATGACAATTGTTGAGGGACTTGAGTAAGGAAAATCTGAAGCAGCAGTAGTGGCATTTTAATAATTATCTGTATCATCTGTAAACTTGGAATCTCTGCTTAGAGTAATAAATTATTACTGTGTGAAAACATCAGAATTGTGTGGATTTATGTAACAAAAATTTGATTTTTTTTTATTATTTGCTTTCATTTGTTAGCAGTTCTCATTTATTTCTTACAAAACTGCAAAACAGATTAAGTTACTCTGTTGTTTTTGCAAGAATATTTGGAACATTTTAAACCAAATGTAGTAAGCTTATTTTTATTGAAATGAGTTTTTTTCTCATTTACTTAATATTAACTGATTTTTATAAAGTGAGCTACTTTCCTCAATGCCTGTGTCTATCTTACACACATATTTATATTCCTAGTAGAAACTCCCAATTCAATACTAGTTTAAATGTGAAGGCATCTCATTGTTTTTTAAACTTGATAAAGCTGTAGATTAGCTTAAGTTTAGTTTAAAGCATTCAGGCTCTTTGATATGAACCCAAAATGAGTCTTCCAAAAAATGAAAAATTCTTCAGACCACAGAGCTGGTAAATCCGTCTTGGTTTTATCCCTGAACAAGAAATCCTTGATATTTGTAATGACTCAGAAAAAAGACCCTAGTGAACTTATTTTTAACCCAGTCTATCCATTGTCTTCCCTCACACATTTTAAAACAAGTCAGGCACACACAGGCAGGAATGCTGCAAAGCACACAAGCTGTGTGTGAGTACATGGTATGGTGGGATGCTGTTGATTGGAGCACTGCCCCTGGCCAAAGCTTCCTCTTGGCAAAGAATGGGAATGGATCCTGCAGAACCATTCTGGGGATGGCTGGGCTTGGAGATGCTTTGGGTTGTGCTGGCAGCAACAGAGTCATTGCTGGCAACACGGCGATGACGTGCGCTTGGCTACGGCCAGTTTCACTTTGAGTTTTCGGGTTCACAGAATACTGAAACCCAAAGCACAAACAGTGGAGGGGATGTCCAAAGTGAGCACACCAGGTCCATTTTCCAAAGCCTATGCAAATTGTAGTTGGTGTGTTTTGCACAGCCTTACCTGGTAAATCATACTACAAAGCCAGCTAGCACATTTCACACTTGTGAGCTCAGGCTTCCAGCAGGGTTGCAACAACTGCCTCAAAAACACCACCTTGCACTCCTCTGACGCAGGAGGCAGCTCTTATAATATCCACAATAAACACTTCAGAGAGCCCTCAGCAGAGGCTTAGGCTGCCTGTATGCTGTGCATAAGTCATTGAAAATGCAGTGGGATTTAGGTGATGTGAAGTTTTTGTACTGGTTAAACTCATGGGATGAATTTCACCACAACTCAATCTAAAATGACCACACAACTGGCTTCAGCTACAGCAGTGTGCAAATTGGGACCCTGCTACTTGCATGGATTTAGATGCCAGCCTCTTTTGTGAGGCTGGCTTAATTGTGTCATGGCCATTATTTGCAAATGGTGCAGTCAAAATATTCAAAAAATTGAAAAATTCTGAAATTCTACAACATGCTTCCAAAATGTCACTTTTTGTTTTTCAGTGCTTTTAAAGGACAAATATAAAAACTACATGCTAGAGCAAGTTGAGATTGAGAAATGCCCAACTCCTGATACTGCCACTTAAAAAAATGAGTTCTGTTTCAATTGTACATACTGTCATTTTTCACACTGGAAAGAACTGTTCCTTGGAAATTTTGACAGAGGGGAACTTATTTGGCTTAATATCGACTTGAATTATCACTTGAAAAGGAAATGTAGGAAGATACCATTTCACAGAGGATCATTTCTCCATTTATGAGCATGAGATAGAACAGGATTCAATGAATCACTGACTTGTGATTCTATTCCACCAAAAATTGTGTACGTTCCTTCCTCTTCTTCTCTTTTCAGGGAAGAGCAAGATATCATGTGAGGCTTTTCATGGAGGATCTAGTTTTGAGCACTGTAGGTTTGTAGGTCGATGGTATATTACTGTCTAGCATTTATTGTCAAGTTATATTACAGCAGCTACATTAAGTAGTGCCGAAGCACTAATCTGAAGTAAATTAACAACTGCTACTAAGGGATGTTTCATTTTAATCCTTAAATAATTCACCTGCCTTTGATGTAAACAAAGTGGCTTAGAGAAGTAGTACTTGATGGGAAAAAACCCTCAGATGCCAGCAACAACATGAAAAGCTCCTGCTTAAAGCAGTTAACAGCTGCAAAGCTAAGTGCAACAATAAAATGTATTAGTTAAAGAGATGTATGTATATTTAAGTGTACTTAGATTTTATTACTAAAATACTATAATGTGATACACTACGAAATTTAAGTGGTAGGGATTTTTATTACCTTCTCAAGTATTCAGAAAGGGCACAGTGGTGAATGAGGGATAATACACTGCATTTTTGTGGGCAGCACCCACACATTCACATTTCCCAATGTTTTTTTTCTTTATGGGAAAAAAAGAATGCACTGGGCAACAACTTGGTTTTTTCCCATGTAAAAATCATGTGCCAGTGATTCACTAATTCCTATTTTTTTCTTGTGCTCATAAACGGGCAGAAGAATGACTGTCAATGAAATTATTAAAGGACGGAGAATACCTCAGAGAGTCAACATTCCATGATATATTTAAGATAAGACAGATTCAAACAGGTCACTGCTTTGCAGTTGCACAACTGTCTGGATTTTTTGGATGTAGTTCATTTCATTACAGTCTCCTGAAATTCTGACTTAGGCACTGTTAGGAGCAAAACAGTTTGATGAGCTGACACTACAGTCACTCCCAAATGTTGAAAAAGCATGAGTCAGGGAAATCTAGGGAATGGCTTCAAGAAAACCTTATGCTCTTTTATTTGTTTTCTGATTTCTGAGCTATTAGGGTCCACTCCTTCCACACTTTCTGGCTTTCCACTGCACCAATGAAAAATAGAAATGTAAATTGAGGAAAAATACAGACCAAGAGCCCCATACAATATCGCTCCGGGATTTGGATTCACAATTAAAAAAGCAGTGTGTCCTGTATAACTGTATGGAAAAATCCACTCCCTCCACCTGTATTTTTACATCTTGTGTTCCCTTCAAACATTTGAGTGGTCATATTTTATTTCTATGTGTCTTCACAGCAAGTCAGTGTTGAGTTTATACCCTGGAGTATCAATCAGTGGAAACTACAGGTTCATCATCTCAGAGACGAGGAAGGCTGCTAGGTATTTTAAGAGATAATCAAGGTCAGTCCCTGCAGTAAAGTAGCCACAAAATCAGAGCTATGAATTATGTATTTTCTCAGTCAGTATCTTGGTCAAAGCATTTTTTTTTCTAATTTCTAATCTGTGTGGTGAAAAAACGTCAAAACAAAAAAGAAGTGAAAAAACTTAGATCATTTTTCCCCTAAAAATAAAACCTTTTCTCATTTATTTAAATAACAGAGATTTTCTTAGGCCTGATTATAAAGATTATTGTTTTGCTTTGTTTTGTTTGTAACAGTAGTACTAAAACAGTGTGGGAACTGAAAGGAACCCCTGTGATTTATATAGCTAGTTCCAGTTAAGCCAGATAAATCTTCAAATGTCAATATTGAATAGTCCACTTTTGTATCCATCCACCAAAACAACCCAAGCAAATCTACTTGAAAAGTTTTAACCAAAAAAAAAAAAAAAAAAAAAAAAAAAAAAAAAAAAAAAAAAAAAAAAAAAAAAAAAAAAAAAACAAAAAAAACAAAAAACGAAGCCAATACAAGTTAGGAATCCTACTAAATCATCACTTCTGCTCAAATTAGATGCAAAATTCTCAAACAAAAATCAGTCAAGATCATGCACTTTCTTAAGGCAGCTAACAGCTTGTTAGGTGTTTCCTATGGTTCCTATGGCCCTGTATGGAAGCAGCTCAGATCAGAAATGGTTGAACCTCATAGTCAGTTCTTCTGCATGAGCCATCAGTTCTGCATCTGATGGAGCCTTGGAGCATCCTCCCCAGTAGATGATGTTTAAGAATAGTCATATTTACTGGTAATCTCCTTCACCTTTAATTTTTCCTGTGCAGCTCCTTAGGAAAAATGTTAATCAAAGTTACATCAGCTTCTGACTTCTGTGTGATGCAGATCAAGTCTGTATCATTTTTCAAACTTCAATTTGATTCAATAATCAATTCAAGAGGGTGCTGATATTGAATGGCAATGTTCTACTAGTTTCTAATAGTGATTTGCTGAGTGACAACAGTAGAAAATGAAGGGGGTAAACACAATAAAGGGATCCACTAAAAATAATTTAGACTTTTGGAAAATCTGAACCACAGGGATTTATTAGAACAGAGCCTTGCAGGGATCATGATAGGTATGAACCCCTTTGGTGGCCTGCTGCTCCTTTCACATAAAGAACAGCTTAGTAAGGAAAAAAACTTATGTAAAATGGACTTTAGTGGAGAACAGCTGTTGTGATATTTGGGAGGGTGCTTGGAAACAGAGAAAGAAATGGCACGGTCAGTTAAATGAGAACATGCTGAGTGATGGAAAGAGGAATACAGAGATTTAACAAGAGAGCAAGAATGGATGTTTTGAAGGCTATGGTTAAGCTGTTATGTTTCCCACTAGGCAAGAAATCAAGCACTGAGCTTTCTCCCAAGCCTGTCACAGATGTACTTTGTGAATTTGTGAGGGCCAGATAACCTTTCCATCTTTCTGGTTCTCCATCTTTCAGTCAGGAATAAAGTAGTCCTATTAACAGGTTGCTATAGGATTCTCTCCACTCTTCCATTCCTGTAAGGTGTCCAAATACCATCGTGTTGATAATCCTGCCTCTATCAGTACATCAAAAGTAATACGTAATACAAAATGTAGGTGAAAAAAGTCTAAATATGTTTTGAAAGTTTTCAGACTTCGTATTCTGTTTTTATGTGATACCCATCACTATGCTATCAGACCACCTTCTAATGTAAGCAAGATGACTAATATCTGTCATGTTAAGTCCTTTCTCCTCCCAGGGGAAAATTGTGGGGTTTAAAATATATCTTTATGTATATATTTTAGTCTGATTTTACTATTAGCAACTGGATCAAAGAAGATTGCTTGCACTAAGAGCAGAGGTACAAACACCTTGGGGAGCCAAAATTCTGCAAGAGGCAATTCCACAAACTTGGACTAAGGCCCTGAGAAAGACCTGTTTCAGCACAGCCTATGGCATAATCAGGATTTATCCTTGTTACAGCTACCAGCATTTCTTTCTCAAATCTACTAAAGGTCTCTACTCACAGCACTCTCTAGCATGAATGAAGATCTCACTTTCTGTGTTACACAATATTTGCTGCTATGAGAGGTATTTCCAGGCAGGATTACAGGTACTAACCTTCATCCAGGGACACTACCTGGTTTATCTAGGAGTTAGGTAAAACTGGTGGATACTGTATAAGCATTTAATAACCATCACTTCTGAGACAGAAAAAAGGAAAATAGCAAGATCTGCAGGGATTTTTTTCATGTAATTTCTCAATTTTCATTTGGTTTGACTGGATCGAGAGCTTTATTATAAACCACTGTACACTTGTTGGAAAAGTTTTGCCCAAAATGTGACCCAAAGAGAATTTGAAAAGTTTAGCAATTGTTTCTGGGCATCAGGATGCTGCCTCTTCCCACCAAGACACTATTAATAATGTATCACCTGAAAAGATAACATATTAGAGTGACTTTCGGGTTGTACAGTAATTTGTAGGTAGCTGAAGTATCCATGAAGAAGGGAAGGCAGGCAGGCAGGAAAGGACATGCTCAGAGGGCAAGGTTGACTGCTACCCTCCCATCTCTGCATTCTGTTTCTAATGTGATCCAGTCCCCAACTAAAATGTTGTGCTTGTTCCAAGTAAGTTTTTATTAAGAAAATAAAACCACTAAAGACGAGGTTGTGCAAACTGTCTGGAGCTCCAGAAAAGCAATGACTTACACACATACGTAGTGGACAAGCACAGGGATTTTACTCACCCATCTTCTGGCACGTCCCAGGGCACGCTAACTTTCCCTTGGGGAATTGTCATTTCCCATTGGCAAAGTTGGAGTTGAGAAAACAAAACATCATTTACAGAAACAGACATGCCAGCACGTCACCCAATTTTTTGGGCTTTCTTGCAAGATTTTTCAGAGAACAGAATATAGAGAACGTGTTTTAATAGGTAATTGTCACTGATTAAGGGGGTTTTTGGTCTTTTTCTAGCCTGGGTTAGTGAATGCTCAAACTGATTTATTTTTCCCCTTCTTGGTATTGTTTCTACTGAAGTTAATGTGCTGATATTAGAAAAAAGACTATATTAAAAAATTTCAAGTCCAAAACCAAAAGGCAATAGTAAAGTTCCTTATTTTTATGCACTATCCAGAGCAACTTTCTTTCACTGTGTATCATGCCTTTAATTGGCTGAGGTCCTGGCCTGGCACAAAGGAAAAGGAGAAATGAGATTTCCTTCTGACTCCTCATTCATTGTACCATGTTTTCCAGAGGACAGTCTGGCTTGCCTTTGAAGCATGTGAGCTGGGGCTATACTTTTGTCTGAAGTCATCTCTATCCCGAACTTCTGCCAGCAAGGGTTTTGTTCCTTTTTTACAAGGGCAGGCTCATCTCAGTTTAGATTTCTCTACCACAGGGAAATAATATTGTAAGTCTCTTTTTCAGGATTTTGCTCCTGCACACCCTTCTCTCAGGATAACCTTACATCAGTATTTTAAGACTGATATGAACATAACCATCATAAGCCTACTTTTTAAAATCAATGGGTTCTTTGAAAAGCTAGGGAGCCATTTCAACACCTTCTGTAAAACAGCGTTGGCATTGAATGAATACTAACAGCAAAATAGGAGTGAGATCTGCTAACATGCTTACTGGCTCTCTTACATGCTGGATTCAGACCTCACCTATATACTCTGATATTTCTAAATGAAGGTGGATTTATTCTTTTATTCTTCAGAGAAAAAATTATTCTAGGTTGGTGCAGATTAGAGAATTCTTAGCAGCCAAATATTTGGTATTCTGTCCAAAACTGAGGTACTTGCTCATTTGGTGAGCCAAATTTATGTTTTTTTTCAAAGTGAAAAGTGAGAAATGTCATTACCTCTTACAACCTCTCTTACATCGTACATTTCTACTTGAACTTTTATGTATGAGATATACATAGACTTTATTCATTGCAGAGCTGGTCATTCAAAGGGATTGCAGAATTAAGCTTCTAAGGTAACTGCCCCCAAGCCTGGCTATCTTTTAACTTAATGTGGGAGACATCAGTGCTTCCTTGTGTAAGCAGTCTCTACAGATGCAGTTCCCTGTGCTGCATAGACCAGTAGGATCTATTTCTACATGATCAAGGAGAAAACAGTTGTTTGGCAGTAGTTTACTATACAATCCTAGATATCAATTCTGAGAGCACTAAAACAACAAACACTGCAGCATGGTTTTATGAGGTACTCCAAACACCCCTTTGCTGTTGAACATTCAGGTCTCATATCTTAGACAACCACTGAGTTTTTTCACAGTGAATCATTAATGTTGTGTCACTTTATTTTCTCTGCTTGTCTACTTACTGTTGAGTGTTAATTAGCCTGGTTCACAAAGCAGAATGTCACCTATATGAGTTCTTATCATAACAGTCAAGCATGTTTAATCCAAAAATATTTTGTTAATCACACGTACACTTGCAAGTTTGTAAAGAGTGAACAAAGCATTTTTAGTGGCTTGTTTTAGCTATTGAAGCTGCTTTCTAACTAAAAAGACTGTGAAGCTATATAGTGTTAGTTATATGGTTGAACAGCTTCTAAAACCCAAGACTATTAAGATATCCAGTTACTGCTTTTCATGGAAAACATTTTTCCTCCACTGGCTCTATGTGTGAGAGGATTAGTATGCTTTGTATCACAGTTTCAACAGAGAAAAGCAGAACTATGTGTTAGAAGTCTATTTAGTGAGTTGTAAATGAGGGTTGGATTAGATGGACCTTTGCAAGTCCCTTCCAACCCAACCCCTTCTGCTCTGTGTTCCGTGAGGGGTGCACACCTGCCTGACACCAGTACTGGTTACATCTGGCATAGAAATTCCTGGCACAGAATGGCACATTTGGAAGTGAGGGTGAGTGTGCTTGTTGCAGATAGCAAGGCTTTACAATTTGTTGTGGACTGTCCATGCTGCATGAATCCCAAAGTTCACCTGTGGGAACTTTCATTGGGAAAGATGATTTGACCTGGCTGCCGGTTTTTCAGACAGACTGTAACTCTGACTAATCTCTGCAGTTCACTGAGTCCAAGAGGAGTTGAATTCTCACAGATTCTACTGACCCATTTGGAGTAAATCTTCAGGTAGTTCAGAGAGGGAATGAAGTCAGCATGGTATATGCAAGCTGCTGTGTGCAAACATTCCATTTATATTGGCAGGTTAGAATACGGCCAGTGCCTTTTATTGTTTTTTCTGAGGAGACATTATTTTAATGGGTCATGAATAGATATTCTAGCCTGATTTTACGAGATCCTATCACAGTTCAGGAAAAAAAGATAACAATAAAAAGACCACTTTTTCACCCCCCCCCCCCTCAGAAGTTCAGAAGGCTTATTTGAAACTAATTTTCCTGCCTTATAAATTTCCAAGGAATTAAAGTTTGTTAGACATGCAGATGACAAAATCTTCTGCAAACATCACTTTCATTCTGCTTCACCCTGATTTGCTCCTCTATAATATGCTCCAAAAGAAATGGGGCTAATAGCTACAAAATCTAAGATAAGGCATCCATTACATCTCCCCAAACCCATTATAGCTTTGCACAGGCACCTAGGTTTAGCAAGCTCTAGAGCTTGCTGCAAAGTAAAAGCAGGAAAATTTTAGACTCAGCAAATGTGGAAAGTTCAAGCAAGTTAGAGGAAATAATAATAATTATGGTGGTCTGAATTGTCATACATCAGTGACATACATCATTGTAACTTCTCTGAAGACCAGAGAAGATCCAGACTTTAAAATACAGGATGGAATCCAGCTGCAAATTAGGCAAGATTAGGTTTTCTTCCTTTTCTTGCTTGCTTTCTTGCCTTGAGAAAAACACATGCTATTAATTTTGCCCTCCATCTGTACAAGAAGGTAGCAAGTATGCAGGCCATATCCCTGGACAGAAGTAAAAGAATATTGGGATCAGATGATTTCCAGTGGTAAAACATGGAGCAAGTGTCTGCTGTTTGTGAAATGGCCACCCAGGTGTGAAGTTTCTTGCCTGATTTAAAGGGTCAGCAACAAAAATACAGACAAGAAGTTATTAGAGGGGTTAGTCCTAATGGGAGCTAAGAGAAGCTGTATTTCCTGCTGTTGTATCAAAGGGGAAGAGCCCCTCTGTCAGCTTGCCACCATGGATTTATAGCCAAATTTGGAAAAGTACTGTGCTTGCCCAAAGATGAGTGCCATCACTGCTAGCTAAAGAGCATTCAGCAGCATGCAAAAAAAAAAAAAAAAAAAAAAAAAAAAAAAAAATTAGTCATCTTTGCAGTTGTATACTATTTTGGAATGTCTTTTGAGAAGCTGATGCACCAAATAACAGAACCAAATAAATGTGTAGAACTGTTTTCCCTTACAGACTGACTCATGCTGATCATCTTAATTTCCAGTCAACTTTCTAACACTATAGTGTGATTGTCAGCTTCGTCAGGTGTGGTTCAGTGTTACAGAAATTGGCAGACATCTGGCCACAGTCACAACCCATTTTAAACTACAATAACATGAAGGAAGTGTAATCTTGTGACTTTATTTCTCATGACATTTACCGTCAACATATAGGAACTCAGATAAAATCCTCAGATGTTAATTCACCTAAGCCCCGAGGGACCAACACACCACACTACAGCTGTCTCATGACAGCAAGTAAATGGCCAAGAAATAACCACCAGTGCTGATACAATAAGTGCACTTCAGTGTAGGTGCAATTGGACAATGGGTATAAACACACACATAGCTTCATGAGCGTGAGGAAAATCCATCCAAGGCAGAGAAAAGAGATGGCCAGAATCACCCATCCTGCCTGGATGCTCTGTGCTCTCCAGCTCTGCTGGAAAAGTTCCATTTTTGGAGAATCCTGAATAGTTTGAAGTGATTGAAGTGATTTCATAGGCTGTTGAAAATTCCCCCCCAGCATTTTGACACCTTCCTGACACGGGGGCTTATTTAGACACTTGGGCTCAAAGATGAGATAGAAAGTCCCACCAAGGAGTTATGTGTTATGTGACTGGCAGAAATGTCATTTTGTGAGATATCAGAGAGCAGGGGGTTTCCTTATCAGCCTGGCAGTTCTTCTGAGTTTGGTGGTGTGCTGATTTATAGTTCTGCTTACATGGCTGTGCTGCTGCCAGGATAAGATCCATCACTACTCCTGAGCCCACCTGGTTAGCCCTATTTTCTCCTCTTCCCCAAGGATGATAAGATGTCTTTGCCATCCTTAGCATTTTTCTGCATTGCAATAATTGTGAGAACACCATTTATACTGTAACAAAATCTTGTACAAGAACTTTCTCATAGCTCTCAAAATATTTGCACTGAGCTATCCAGTTTTATGGTAAGAGAGAGAAGATGTGAAGGAAATACTCCAGAGCTGGTTAACTCTCAGGTTGGGTGAGTATGTGGGAGAAGCATGTTCAAATCCCTGATATAGAATGGAAAATCAGGGTAGAATCAGGTAGAGCAGGAAGCTGTGCCTGGGTCTGCCACATGCCTGTCTTGTCCCTGCACCACCCAACTGTTAAAGTGACACATTCATCCCACCAGTACAAACAACTGACAGAACTTTCCTGATTTAATTTCAACAAAGAACAAAAACAAATCCTTGAACCTCAAAGTAGTCATGTAGCAGAATTGCTGTCCCCTGATCAGTTAATGTTGCCTGGCCTTAGTTACTTTACTTACTGCTTGCCATAATTAGAAAAGGAAAAATTGTTCTAAGGGTGTTCCCACTTCCAGCAGCAAGTGCATGCTTGTAAGCAAGCCCTTGGTCTCAGGTAGCATGAGTTAATTTTTTGGTAATTTTCTGATGAGTTTCTGGCAGGCCATTACTGAAGAAGGCTCTCCATCAAAACACTGCTGGAATCTATTTAATAATGTTTCAAAGACACACTCCTGTGTCTTCATCACATCCTCTCTTAGCTAGCAACATCTTGCTATATCCTCACATTTGATTTGCCCATACCCATGTCCATCTGCTGTGATTGGACCCTGGGAGGCAGCTAAACACTGCTCAGCTGCTTGTTCACCACCACCTCTCCGCCCACAGCAGGACAGGGCTGAGAATCAGAAAGGTAAAGGAGGAAACTGGGAGGCTGACATAAAGACTGTTAAACAGGCAAAGCAAAAGCTACATGCACAAGCAAAACAGAATATAGAATCCATTCACTACTTCCCATGGGCAGACAGGTGTTTGCCCTGAAATGGGTTTCAATCATTACCCAGGAGTAAAGGACTTACACATATTATTTAAACATTTCCCTCTCCTTAACAGCACTAGTTTTTAAAATTATAAAATTAATGTGATGACTTGGGAGAAAAAAATCGCCCTGCATGAAGCAGGGTAAGGATATGGGTTTAGGGTTTGCAAACTTTAATCGGTTTTAATTGAGGATCATAACCCTTGTTTCCAATTACATGTGCCTCAGTTTGTTTATTTTTTCCTGTTTATCAAGGACATGTCTCTGATTCTCAGAAAAGAAATTCTGTGGATGCTTTAATGTGAACCATGACTGGAGAGAACCTCTGAAACTTTTCACTTGTCAACACACAGGAAAAGAACGATGTAACTTCTCTCTTGTTCTTTCTAACAAGTGGTAACTTCTCTCTTGTTCTTTCTAACATGTGGTATGATAAATAATAGCCAAATAATAAGTAGGAAAAATAGTGATTTCTTGTAAACAAGAAGGAGCTAATTCTCCCCACATCAGGAATGTCAAATTCTACAGTTTATTTGGGATTAAGTGATATCTTGTGGTATAACTGAATCTACCAGTAAATTTTATTGCAACATGAGTTTAGTCATAAGTCTATTTATTAGAACGTGAAGAAGACAGGTATCACATGTATAACTGTCTCCACATCTTCACAGTGACAAGTCAAATTAGTTGCACGTTCAAATAATATTTGCAAGTTTCATGTCATGATCAGTAAATAATATTTGTCATGTTGTGGCCGCAGTAAGGAAATAAGCTGTACCAAGACTGTCACAATAATGCCAAAAAGAGAGCATGAGAGTGAGAAAACAGCAGAATGCCTTCAGTTTCTTTCCTTAATCCCTGGGTTAAATTGCAGAGAAGACAAAAGCCCAGCTGTACCTTTTCTTTTACTCCAGACAAGGTGATCCATTTGTGTGTGACTTCAGACTCAAAAATCTTACTGTAATGCTTGTGAATCGTTAATTCAGAGGGAGCTTTGTCTGACCATCTGCAGACGTCTGCAGTATGGACTTCTACATGTGAACTACTTGTCAGGAGTCCTTACCACTCAGGGGACAGGCAGGCTTATGGTGCACCACCTCTCATCCTGTAGTAAGTAGCTAAAATAGATCAGATGAAGAGTGCTCATCTGAGAGTGAAGATAGTGTTTTGGGGTTCCCATATTTGCCCTTTGTAGGTAAATCTTAAGGCCTTCTTTCTCTCTGAATAATCCAGATAAGGCATGTGTATAATCAGCCAAGGATCACAGGCTGTGGTGGAAGAAGTAAGTCATCTGCCTGTTCCCTAACAGACAAATTTTAGAATATGTTTTTCAAATCTAGACTCTAGTGAAGACCTACTTCAGTTCTTTGAGAAAGGATTGTAATGAACTCCAGAATTATGAAAGTAAAAGAAAATTACTTTTTATTATTTTGGAAAACAAGCCTTCCTCTGGCTTAACTGTTTCAGTTTTTGGTTTGTTTTGGTTGTTTTTTGGGGGTTTTTTTTTTACATTGGTAATAGGCTGAGAGCCTTAATGTTAATGACTAATGGCCAAAACCAACTAAAGATGAGAAGAAATTTAAGTTATCACTTTGTCATCAAATGAGTGCTTATGCAGCATAACATAGTATTGTGAAAGGCAGTGTCATAATATATATTTTGTTTTGTATTTCTCTTTGCAGAATAAACATATGTCGTGGCTTGAACAATTGTGTATGGTTTGCCACAGTGATTGTCATACAATTAGATAAGTGGTTTGGTTAGTTGCAGAGTAAATCTTCATATGCATTCACACATGGCTTTGTAACCTGGCTAAATGACTAATTGCTTAAGATGTTCATCTCTACATATTCTACATTTTGAATATTCACTTAGAATGGAATCAAAACCCTATTTAGGTCAAAAAAGGATTATTAATAATAAGGTGGGCTCACAGGGAACTGGTGCCCTTTGTAAAATGACATGGAATCTAGCTGATTCATGACTATTGGCAATCCATGTTTTAAGACAATCTTCCCATTATGCAAATCTCACATATTGGATGGTGGGTCACTTTCTCTTGAACACACTTCACTACTTTATTTTTATCTCTAATCAGTACTGCCACAACTGTATCAAATTTCTGAAGAAAAAAAATAGTAAAACACAAGACATTCTCTGTAAAAACAATAGATACAAAGAGAATAAACACACAGTTCTTAAAATATGCAAGAAAGCAAATGAAGCCTACATGACAAAATGGTTCTAAAACACATATCACTTCTATTGAAGTTGAACTACCGGAAGAGTGTTCGGTATGCCACAGCAAAGAGGAGAAAAAACGTACATCAACCTGTCTATAATTCATATAACCCTTAGCCACTGCCATCAAAAGGCAGCTTTCCATGACAGCACAGCAGGCAGATTGTCACTTTCTTACCCTTCTGCCAGGCAGATTTGCTTAGCTCTGTAATTTTGCATATGTGTAGGTTTCTGCTTGATGCACTACAACAAAAACTCAGCTACTGTGTCTACTCTGCATCTCTACTTTTCTGAGTGAGGTCTTGTTGCTAACCTTAAAGAGCTTGAGTACACTTCTAGAAATGTGCATTAACAGAATAGATACTGAAATACACCAGCTTGAAAGTAAACATGTCTGCATGAGCATGCCCAAGAGAGATTGTTTCTAGACATTCTCACCTCCACAACTGCTGCTGTAATGGAAAGTCCGAACTGCAGTTCTTTGGTTAAGTCACTGCTGCCATTTCTGTTACAGTCCTCCCACAGATAAAAATTGATTTGGAGGTACAGGAGTTGTTGTTGAACTCATTTGCTTTTTAGTATTTTTTTATTGCATTTGGATATCAGTAAGGCAGTCGTAGAAACTGAAAATGTCCTTGAAACTATGGAGTCATAGGTGAAAATGCTTGCAGAAATATTTTGAGGGCTTAATTTATATGTGATTATTTTTTGTTAAAGCAGAAGCTGCTTATAGATGATTTTTCTTCTTTCTTGGGAGTTGTGGGCTGTGCTCTGGAAAATGATGTTGACAAAGAAAATAATGGTAATTGATTTTTTTCAAAAGAGGGGTTGGATTGAGTTCTGGCTTGAGGTTAGGATATGTTCTTAGTTTAGCAGAGCTACTTCAAACATTGCTAATTAGAGAAGCATTAACATAAGAACAACATTTCAAATTCATTGATGTCATCTTGCTAACAGACTTGGATACACAGGCCATAATCCTACTGAAAATCAAGAGCTCTTTTTTCCAGAATGGGGAAGGCTCACATGTCCAGACCTGTTTTCATGGTTGGAGAAAATGGGGGAGATGGAAGGGGTGGGATCAATTCTTAATGATCATTTTTCTTCCCAGAAGTCATCAGCAATAATGAACTACATAGAACATGTCTGGATAACGCATCAGACTGGTTTTGGTCTGTGACTCACTTATTGGTCAGAAATAGAGTTTAATATAAAATCTCAACAGTTTCCATGTGCCACATGACACTGTTATCACTGATGGGTATTGTCCCAGAACAAGTGGCTACAGTGACCCAGAGAGAAATCAGGACCTTCTCTTGCACTTAGAAGGTTTTAGGCATACCTCTGTCCAGTTTTTGACCAGGAGTCAATTCTTCTGTGTGCTACATTTTTTGTCATATGAATACACATCAAAATCCCTTTTTTCTTCTTAAGTCAGTGCCCTCAATATTAATTTGCTTGGGCTGGTAAGAGTGTTTCAGGATCAATAGGGTATTTTCACTTGCTTTACTTCAGATGCATAACATTCCTAGTGCCTGCACAGCAAATGTCACATTGGCAAGACTGAAAGAACATGATGTATCAAGATGGTTTATTACCAACTCATATGATCCCAGCCCTCCAGCAATCCAGTACCTAGTAAAATTATTAATACCTAATAAAAAGACTTATTGCAGCTCTGAAGCTAGTGATTGTTTTTTAATTACATATTTCTTTTGATTTAATAAGGTAGTAAATATTTTCTTCATCTCTCCTTAAAGAGAAATATGCATTTTATGTATTGGTACTCTTTACATAGGTTATTTATATTCCATGCATAATCATCACCATATTTACCCTGGATCACATCAACCTTTTAGCCACTTTTTTGCATTATTTTGCTATCTTTACAGAGCATCAGTTAGTTTACAAATTGTAAAAAGAATTTCTTAAAGGATAAAAGATACATAAGTTTCTTCTTGGTGTGAATCTACTGCAGAGTAAGGAGGACCCTCACACAAGTCATGGCATGTTTGTGTTTGTTCCAGCTCACCCCTGTGAAAAGGAAGTGATGGGGTGTGAGGCTGCATGTGCACTCAGATTTAAGATAGTACTGTAGGTTGATGGCATGCCTGGGAATGAACAGCACTGAAATGCTCATAGCCTGGGACTGAACACCAACCTGCTCCTCCTTCCAGTGGCTGAACTGCTCAGCTTCCCTCTTCTCACTGTCACACAAGCCCACTGTAGCTGCCTTGCCTTGCTCCTTAAACCAGGCAAGGTAGCCTCTCACTCTCAGCCCCTCATGAGAAGGTGCCCATGCCCATGCTGATCCAGGACATCGCCTCCCCCTTTTCCTTTATCCAGGACCAAGCTTTCTTCTGCCCTATGTGTTCTCTACCTATCCAGTGTCACATCCACACAGCAAAATTAATAGTCTTCTGAAATGTGTGTTTGAGAGAGTAACTGTCTTAGAAACTCATGTACCTCCCAGTCATATTAATTGGCTGAATGCCAGGATGAGGTCAAATGAAGTGTTAATTTTGTGGTTATGTAGAACAAATTCAGCATCCCCAAATGTGCCATTGGTCATGCGTCTCTCTCCTCCATCTTGATGCTAGCAGTAAGAACATGGTCCTCCACTGGAATTTTGGCTTATTCAGGCTCTTTATATTCAGAGGTATTTCCAGGATGGACTGCACAAACTCATGAGAACACGTTGCTAGGATTCCCTCTACAGCATCAATCCCCTGTAAGTTACATCAGCACTTTCATTGCCAGATGTCAACAGGACGACGGCCAAGATCATTGTGGGGACAGGGACAAACGAGTAAGACAGGAAAAAAGTGTGGAAAATTCTTTTTCTGAACAGAATGCTAAAGAAAATATTCATGCAACTGCACCCTGAAAATAGTCAAGAATGCTTGGTAGTTTGGTGACATGGCACCAGTTAATATTTGGGTTTTGTTCACATAACGTGAGAATCTACTATAAGCCATTCTGGTTTGGTTAAAGCAGCAGATTTGAATTCAACCTTCCCAGTTACAAACCTCCTTAAAAGAAACAAACCCATTAAACAACAAACTGTGTAGTGTGTTACTGCAAAGAAAGAGCTGTAATTGCAGCCTGTCCCTAGGGATTATTTGAAAAACCTGGCATGCACTAAGTAGACATTCTGCTGTGGTATAGACTGTAAACATAGTCCTTGTGTTATCCTCTTCACAATTTCTTAGGAGAATAAAAGTTGCATGGCAAAAGTGCTTGTTCAACTGTGGCACACACAAGACATGGTGTGGTGGACACCAGGTGCCACGCTGGACACCAGGTGCCCACCCAAGCTGCTCTATCACTGCCCTCCTCAGCTGCACAGGGGAGACAGTGAACTAAGGGCTCATGAGGAGAGATAAGGGCAGGCAGGCAAAGATGAGTCACCAGCAACTGTCATGGTCAAAACAGGCTCAGCTTGAGGAAAATGAATTTAATTTATTGCCAATCAAATCAGAGTAGGATAATGAGAAATAAAACCAAAATGGGGTCACAAGTCCTGCTGGCAAATCTGCTCCACTGGGGTCATCTCTCTCCATATGTTTGTGGGTCTACCTGGAGCCTCTTCCAGCACAGGTTTCCCATAGGGTCCCAGTGTCCCTCAGGCATGGGGTCCTCCAGCAGCTGCAGGTGGATCTCTACTCCAGAGTGGACTCCCAGGGAGGCATCCCGGAGCAGGCTGCAGGGAGGCATCCTGCCTTACCATGGTCTGCACTAGAGGCTACAAAGGAAGCTCTGCTCTAGCAGCTGGAGCACCTCCTCCCCTTCCTTCTTCAGGGACCTTCCTATCCAAAGGACTTTTTCTCTCACATATTCTCACTCCTCTCTCTGGCTGCAGTTCTTTAATCTGTTGTCCCAGTGTTGCTGACGGAATCAGCCTTGACCAGCAGTGGGTTCACTTTTGGAAACATGGTTGGTGTTGGATTTATCAGATAACAAGGGAGTATTCCAGCAGGTTCTACAGAAGCCAGCCCTGCAATCCCTGCACTACCTAAACCTTGCCACACAAACCCAGCAATCATGGATAGGTAGAAGGGCATAAAATACATTAACAACATCCCAAAATATGTGATTGGAACATCAAACTTAGTTTCTACTAGTATATTGTGTCTCTGAGGATTTTTTGCTTTGTTACTCTACTTAATGGTCACATTAGTGGCTGTATATGCTGAGATGTAATCACTTTAGATGGGATTAATTTTCTGTGTCTAAGGCCACCTTGAAACTGGGGACTGCAAACTCAAAAGCACATCCTGTCTATAAATGTCATTCCCAGCCCAAAGCCCTAAGTCTCTACTGGTGCCTTTCCTTTTCTCCATGAGACAGCTTTACACATATCTTATTTTTCCTCTAGGTCCACACAGCTGAAATATTTACTATGAGAGAAAGTAGAATCTCTTTCTTCCCACTTTTCCTTTGCGGCTGAAGAATGGGCAGAATAATAGGTCTTGGTGAAGCGATGAGATGCAGTGCCCAGGTACTGCTTGCTGCAGAAACCAAAATAACAGCCCTCAGTCTTATTGGAAAGAAAAACAAGCGAATGGGGTGTTGCCTCAGTAAATTTAGAGGGTTTAATTCTGTTAGTAGGGGAAAAAAGAATATATATACAGTGTAAGAAAATCAGTAATGAAGCCAAATAACACATTTTTCTGTATTTTTGTTTAAGTGCAAAACTATTCTCTGGTGACACATGTCCAAAGGAAGAACCTATCTCTGGTCTGAAGTGCAGTCCTTGGAAGGCTCACAGAGCAGTGTAATTCTCTAAGCTACAGAGACATAAGCCACAGACTTTGCTCCATCCCTTAGGAAGTTTGTCTTCCCTCTGCTCTTTGATGCAGATGCAGCACATGGAGAGAGAACAGCCTCATGGTTCAGGCACAGCTATGGCCATCAGCAGTGCTGGGTGTCCATGGTCAGCTGCAGATCTGCTGCCTAGAGTTGAGTTGTACAGCTGCAATCTCTGCCTTTTGCTGCTAACTACCTGAATGGTACAAACCCCTCTCAGCGGCAGTTTTGAAGCTATATTACTAAGGGTATGCAAAGAGTTTTAAAAATCCATCTTGAAATTCCTAACTAGTGCCAATGCATTGTAAGAGGTTTTCTTCAGGCCACTCTTTTACTGTTGTTTGGTCAATTAGGGTAAATGAAAAGACAATGTCTGTGATTTCCCGCTCCATCCTTTTAGTTTCACATTAACATAATAGAGCAATTAACACTGGAGGCTTCAGCCCCTGCACCTGCTAGGCTGGAGTGAGCAGTTGTGGCTGGGCCACTGGGAAGGCAGAGCTGAGCAGCCTCCCTGAGCAGAGGAGGCAGAGCTGTGAGCCAAGCTCCAGAAGGCACAGGCTGGGCGGGGAGGCTCTTTGATGTGCACAGAGATGCAAACAAGAGGTTGAACCTCAGTAATGAATAGCAACACTACATAGTAATAGCTGGGGATTGCTAAGTGCTTCACTCTTATATAATGCCAGCCATTTTGCAAATGCTAACCTCAGCTATTAAGAGTGCATACTGTGAGCTTATTAATTAGTTTATTTTTTTTTTCTGTTTTTCTTTTTTTAACCTGGAGCTGTTCCTGTCTAGCTCACAAAATAGCCCCACACCTAGTTACATGAACATTAGTACCTGGGTTTTGATGGTGCTGATAATGGAGGTAGGGGAAGGGAGCTCTTTGAACCAGTGTAGTCCTTGAAGCCTTCATTTTGTTAAACCACAGGTTTAGGCAAAATTATATTTAATTCCTCACTCCTATATTTAATTCCTAACTCGAGCAATGAGTTGTGATTAAGATTTTACTGCCTTTCATTACAGTCTCGCTCCCCAGAGCTGTAAGAACAATTAAAAGGCCTTTTTCTATGCCCTTGATATGACCCTTTCAAAAGTAGGTTAGGGCTCACCTTTCGCCTTCTCCTGCCTCACTGCTATTAAAGACAGGATTGAATTTTACAGCCACTAGATCTACTTAGAGTTACATTATGATTCATAAATTCCCCGAGGCAGAGACTGGAGCAGATCTGTTGCTGGTATAAACTGGCACAGCTCCACTGATTTTGACAGTAATTTGCACCACCTCACCTGCACATGTTTTTCAAGGCACCACGTTACCATCCAAGCAGTAATAAAATGAATGGGTCGTTTTCATGAGCGCTGTACTTGTGTTGGATACAGCAAAGATACATAAGGCATGGGTTTGACTCATTGTTTCTTTGGCTGATGGGGAAATCGTAGCCCTACAGATAAACAATATGTTTTCTGTTTGTTCTTTTATCAATATCTGGATAGAACATATGGAGGAGGTTTTGAAAGCTTTCTTCCAAGCAAGGTTGTTTTCTACTTCTGAACTGCCAATTAACCATGAGAAATCCGTTCACTGGAATGACAGAACGAGCAAGATGTACAGCAGGAGTAGTATGGTCTGTTGCAATAAATTACAGGTTTCTTTTTCATGTGCAGCAGTAGAGGCGGCACTGATGCAATTAGCTACAGCTGGTTATAGAAAGAAAACATGCATCTGTGGATGGCTCAGGCTGGAGGGAACTGAGATGTGTTCTCTGGAATTTATCACTGTAGAGAGAGCAGGGGAGGGAAAAACAGCAATTTTCATTCTTGGCTACAACAAACTTTAATAACCTTTATTTCCCCCCTGTTAAATGAACTTAACCTAATAAACACATTTAGTCCATTACATAGCAATTAGCAAATGCATCTAGGTCATCACAGATGCTCCAAAGGAAGGATATGAAGGGTCCATTTTCTGGAATAAAGGATTTGAAATAATTATTTTCTGAAGTAAAGAGCTGAAGTCTGCCATATGCTGTATACCCTTTTACCTCTAGCCTTCAAATATCCCATTTAATTTTGTTGTAACAAAGGCTTGGGACTAATTTGCCAGGAAAGCTCTTGCTGAAGTCTGTTCAGAGTTTGCACATTCCCAGGTATCACAGTTTCCAGAAACCTAGGTACAGAGGATGTGGCATATGTACATGATTTCCAGCACCAGACTCATGGCATAGCAGAGCTTCTCTTCACAAATACCCTGGTTACAGATTTTTTTTTACTCTGCCTGTTTTACCTGCCCCTTTTAAAAAAATCTCACTCACTGTTTTCTACCAAATTCCTCCAACAAAACATGTGTATTTTTTTTCTTTGAGAAACATGGGGTTTTTTACTTCTAGAGGCAGCACATTTCCTCAAATAAAGCTGCACCTGATTGTTTTCCTTTGTCCAGTAAATTTGATCTAAAAAAAATATAAAAATGCGTTTTTCTGTGTCTGAGAGCTTGCTTTCCCTTTTCAATTTTCCTTTCTCCCATTTTCTTTAATTTTCATACTTCTGTGAAAAATAATATGAAACAAATCTTTTCCTCTGAAGCTGTTTGTGGAAAGGCTTCTCCTTAGTTTCCTGCTTGGTTTGCCTCTCTCACTGTTCTGGCCCTCACCCTTTATGTAATATTATCTGCCAGGGTCAGGTCTGACAGAAAGAAGTGAGAGATCTGCCAGACTAATTCTTTCTGATGTTGCTTGCAAGTGACTTTGAGCAAGACTTGGTTGCAAACAGCATATTTTCTCAAAATCTAAGTACTTCTGCCGCTACACCCCAGTTTCTCATCATCTGGCAGTACTACAGCTCACCTTCTCCTCTGGAAACATCTTCAGTAGGTGCTGGGCTCATTTTCATTGTCTGTGCTTTGCAACATACTTAAAATAGTGGGTTGGATATTTTTCATTTCTGTTACACATGAAACACTAAAATCTGGGAAGTATAAGAGAATGATATCCATGAACATTTATATTTCCCAACAATGCATAATGTTTTCATCCTTCAGTTCTGCTAGAACCCTTTCATGTGTTTGAGTGGTAGAATGTGTTTCATGGCTTCAGCATTGTAAAAGTAGCTTACTCAGCTATATTTGCTATTGCTCTGGGACAAATAGCAAAATACCATTAGCAGTGGCTAATTTGACCTTTCTTAGAGTAAACTCTGAACCTGAGTTGAAAACATCACAGGGTGGGAAAGGAGAGGTGACCTTGAACATTGGTATTTAAGCCCAAATTCAAAAGGGACTTCTGGACCTTTATCCCATGCTTAATCTATGTCTAAGCTGACAGTCCAGCAAAAAACCACAAAGGAGATTACACCAATGCAGCATGATTGCTGATTTACCACTTATTTTCAAAGCTGTGTTTAAAAGTAAAATGCCACTTCTTAGACTTCCTCCCTTGTTACGCAGCCTGCTTTTATGTTCCATCAAAACAAAAAAATCAACTGTTCTCACATTAGGCATACATTAGCTATGGAGGAAAAAAGGAAAAACATTTTATTATTACATGCTTTGGAAAAGGAAAGGAGCCAGGGTGTGTGCCTAGACGACAAATTTCTATAATCTCCACACCTATAATTTACTTCAGAAATGTGTGGTTACCTTGAAGAAAAGAGGGATCTGCCCAGCTTGCCAGTGTAATGAATGATTCAGGTGTGAATGGAAACACATGAAGGGAAAACATAAAGATCTAAGGAAGACTGAGTTTAGAAACTGTAAGACTAAACAATGTCTCCTCAGACCTCACCCACACAAATTCCTGCCCCACAACTCAGCAAAAGAAGACAAGCTGTCTTGATACTGGCACCCTACTGCATTCAAATAATTAAATAAAAGAACCCTCAAATATTGAAACCCACAGGACAGATGGCAAAGGAGGCATTTGGAGCTCTCAGATCATCCTGTAAGTTGAAAACAGATTTTGACAAGCTTCAAGCTATTGAAAATGGATCCAAGCAAGACTTGAGGCTGCTGCAAATTACTCTCTCCTTAATTACAATCAATTTCTGTTGTGTGCTCACCAGAAGGAAAAAAAAAACCAATAACACCCCAACGTTTGTATTGGAGATAAGAAGAACAACCTGTAGTCATGCATTTCATTTGTGATACCGAATGCAGAAGATGTTCAGAATGCAGGGGAACTGCGGCTACTTAATTTGCTCATGAACAAAATACTTTATACCAACTGCTTCCAAAAAGGATAATGAAAAAGTCTTTTTTCCTCATTACTCATTTTGGAAACAATCTTTATGAAGCCCACCAGTAATGGAAGACTAAAGTGAGTCCAAATAGATCCCTTAAAGTAAACAAAAGGAACCCAATTTTCCATATCAGAAATTAGCAGTGCATGCTGATGTACTTGGCTTCGATATTGTCTTCAGTGCTTGTCCGAGAATCTGGTAACAAGGAAGAATAAATTCCATCAAGCCAGGTATAAAGAACCCCAGCAGTGTGACACATTTGTTTAGCATTCCAAGGGACCCTTCTTCAGCTGGCTTCAGCTGTCTGCGAGCTGGCTGTCTCAGGCTGAGCTAATCACCTGAGGCTCCTTCATCAACAGCAGCACTTTCAGGAGATGGTTTGGGACACTATTCTCAGATATCATTTAGGATGAAAACAGCTTTCCAGAAATGCATGTATCTCTCTGCTGAATATGGAGGCAGACAAGGGCTAACAAGGTTAGGCTGAGGCTGCAGTTCAGCTGTACAGCAAATACTGCCTTAGGGCCTATCTGTGGTCACAGGTTTTGATGGCTCAGTTTTTTTAACAGTGGGTCTTGCAACAGACCTGGCATTATCCACACTCTTGCAGATGGAGAAAGCCAACATAAAAATGCATAATTGTAGAGCATGAGCTCTGGCTAACTTGATGGAAAAGCAGAGGTGCACCTGTACGGGATGAAGCTCAGGTTTGGGCACTCCATAAGGAATAGGGATGGTGAAACACATCCCAGGGCACTGGCATTTCAGCTGTCAGAGAGCCAAAGACCCTTTAGTGAATAACATAGCTCTCTATAGCTCTCTATTTCCCTTTGGGAAAATGGGTCTGTGGTGTTCCTGACCCTCTGGGCTTGGGTGGCACAGAGCCTCTCTGTGCATCTTTTGGGAGAGGGAGTGAAGTACTCAGGCTGGACCATCACTGATGGTAGATGGCTGCTCTCTTACCAGGCAGTAGCATCAGACCTCCCCTTCCTGCCTCCTGCAGCTGGGCTCATGCCTGAGTTTCTGCCTTTTCCACGTGAGAGAAGGGTGGGGGGAAAGGAGCAATCAGCTCTGCAAGATTTTGGACCTACAAGCAATTGACTCATGTCATCCATCCCTTTGATGTACCAGGGCTGTTTATGGAGGCAGAGGATCACAGCTCAACCCTGGACAAGCTGATTGTTTCAATCAAAGATTTAAATGAGTGCCACATGCAAATACAAGGAAATAAAGCTGAGCTCCAGAGCAGGCTGCACCCTCCTGGGACCCCTTGAGCACCAGGTGGCATGGAGGTGCTGCAAGGCTCTCCAGCCACTGGGAATAATTCCTTGTTCAGCTCAGCCCATCCATCTGTCCTGAAGACATCTGACACTTTTAAGAAACTCAGGAGCCCAGGGCTTATGTTTTAAAGCAAATTTTACAAGTTACTTTGTCAGCTTGGGGCCTCTCTTCTGCAGGATGTCAGAATAGAGTTACAGACCCATCCTGTGTCCCATTCTTTCCCAAGGGGCAGCTCTCAGGTGCCCCCTGCTTGTTGTGCAGGTGGCTTTCAAAACCACTTTTAGGCATCCCTGTCCTACATCCCTGCCCTCGTGTTGGGTGCCTGAGGGTCTGGATCCTCAGGCACCTCAAGCAGCATCTCATCTCTAGTCTTGTGGGTCTCAGTTCCACATGGGTAGGTTCCTCAGAGTCTACAGCAGTGGGAGTCATGAAAAAAAGGGACACTAATACAGTCCTTAGGGTAAGACATCTGTGGAAGAGCTATGAGATAGCTTGGTAGTGAGGAGAAGAAATACCCTTGTACATCCAGAACTCTTGTTAACTTGCTTATAACAGTGTAATAATGTGTTGCGTGACTGCACAGCCCAGAATTCCAGATTTTGTTCCACATCATTGTTCAGTTCTAAGAGAAACTTGATGGTATTTGCATGTAATTGCTTTACAGGTCCTTCCTATTGAACCCAAGTATTTGATATCTATTTGAATGTCATGACACAGTCCAAGTCCAGAGTCCAAGGAGAATTGAAAACAGGTTGCTTCTTTGTCAAAAAGTAGGCAGCTCTGCCTGGTGGGAGTTTGTCTTTTGTGCTTCCAGTAAATTGAATGGGCTTGAGTTATCTGTGCTGCTACCGAATTGCTACTCCTCACCTGAGCTGTCCAGAGATGATTCATCTTTTAAAACATGTCTTTGTGTTTGTGATATCCAAAGAAGAGTTGCCAGCTAATTTGGATGGAAAGTTTTGCACTGCTTTTAGGAATGTGAAGCTAAGTCTTTTAATCCTGGTCAGGCCTTTGTAAACTTGGAGAAAGAAAAAACACACATGGCAAGAATAGCATCATACAAATCTCATTTTAGTTTATTCCTTTAGTTATCAAACATTGGGCATTCACTCTGTAACAAATATCAAGAACCAGAGGCATAAGAATAGGTGGAGATAGAGGAAAATATGCAGGAGGCTTCAGATATACATGAAAACATGTAAATTTTGATGTAATAATGTAATATAAAGGACATGATTGATTTTATATGAAGGGGAATCCAGTTCTGAATTTAAGCAAGCTGCTCTTGTTCAGGTCTCAAGCTTTGGAACCATCCAATTACATCAGGCTCAGTCCTGTATTTGAGTGCTTTTCTACCTTTTACAGCTCAATAAAACACTTTGGAGATGTGAACAGGCTATGGTGTAGATGTAGATATGCCTTTCTGAGTCAGCAGATAGCCTAAAACAATTATTCCAGAGCTGCAGCTCTTTTTCTTCATCTCCAGGAGCTATTTACTAAAAGTTTTACTGTCTTGAGAGTCTGCTGACACAATCTACCCTGGGAACACTGCAGGACAGAGGAAGAAAGACAGTACAATGTCTGTCCTTCCTAAGCAAGCAGATCCTTACCTGCTGCTGGCAAGACAAGGGATGCTGCCAGAGTAGCATTTTTAAGAGAAAAGACAATTATGCTGAAGCTTGTGGCAAAAGAGGAGTATCCTACACCACAGCTTCTGTTTCTCAAAAAAAAAAACCCCAGCCACTATCACACCATCCTGTTGAAGTCCTGGTGTGCTGTTCCATGGATTGCTAAACACAGCTCTCTGGGACAGAGAACAACAAACAAATATTTTGTGAAATCACAATCAGAACTGTAAGTTCATCCTTGCTGTGCCACTTGTGTAAGACTTCCAGCTGGCATAGTATTTTCCGCCTGTACAGGGTCTGCCCATCTTGAGCCCACCGAGTTGGGGCCTACTTATGACAATAACATTTGGCAAAATAATGTTCTACAGTTTGTCCAGCATCTCTGCTCACAGTGAAACAATTTCACAACAGTGTGCATGTAAATAAACATCAGAGCTGATCTGAGCTGTCTGAGCAAATATCCAGCCAGAAACACCACACTTTATTGGAGGGAGCCACTTAGGCTGTCAAGCTAATGATATGAAAACAAACATAGTATTGTGAGGCTTAATACTGGCAAATACTTGCTTTTACTCTGCCGAGTGTGTGTGTGCCTCATATGAAAAAAATAAAAACTAATGCATTATTTCTAATCATATTTCCTTCTTATGCTTTCCTCTCACACTCCAGTTTTACCCTCCTCACACTTGAAAGTTAATATTGAAACATTGGCATGTTTTCATTTCTTTTCCTCCACCTTCTCTGACTTCTCAGTATATAAACCATCTCATGCAGGGACTGTGTGTGTAGAAACTTCATACTCTTCAGAAATATGACAACTGCTCTGGCTCCTGAGGGAATGCATGATCCCTGTGGAGTGAGGGAAGGAGTAAAATGCAAGTACTCTGCACAGAAGGGTGGCATAAGCAGCATGTAATGCTAAGGTGACATGAAGCTGTGAATTTAAGTGAGAGACAACCTTATGAGTATGGCCTCATGGCCTGTGGAGGGGTAACACATAGATCCAAATGTTGTATGCACACACATGACTGAGCTTTAAAGCTATGCCAGCAGCAGATGAGCTGCTCCATCTTCCTGCTTTCCAAAAACTCTCTGACATGGAGAGCCATATCCACAGCTCAAGTCTTCAGGAAAGGTGAGTACCAGGCCTCATGCCAGAATAGAAACTCACGTTAATGTACAGATTTGAGATTCACAGTGACTATAAACTTGCAGTGTTGGTTGGAAGCAAAAGCAGATAGTAGCATGGGATTTCTCAGGATAATTGGTCTTTGCATGAAGAGAAAGATTCACTGCATTCAATTTCAGATACTTGCAGTATGGCAAGTTCTCCACAGACAGTGAAGAGTAAATAGACACTTCTGGGGCAAGGTTACTCTTGTCCTCACGTAGATATCTAAAATAGGTCAGATGAATCATCTCCTGTGAGTATTTCTTTCCACTGACTATAAAGAAAGCCTGGCCTCAGATGTAGACCTCTGTATTACAAATGTCTAGAGTGAGGTATACAGAGTTCATCAGAAAAATATTCATTCTGGATGAACATGCAGAAGGAGACTCTAAATTTAAACGTCAATACTTAATGCATAGCAAAGAAGTGCAAATATATCTTCAGGGTTGAACAACACATGTTAATAAATTTTGATTACAATCTCCAAGAGAACAAACACCTAGAAAATCAGCAGTGTGTTTCCTTATCCTTAGGTCAATGTCCTTCCAGAAAATTGCTGCACTTTCCAGCTGAGCAGCAAAGGAAGCAGTGGAAAGGGTTATAGTCACGTGCCTCTCCAGGACTGTGGGTGTCAGTGGGAGCACACCCCTCTCTTGCCAAGCAACAACCTCTGCTTCCCTGCCCAGGGCTCACACCAAGGGCTGGATGTATCACCCGCCACCAAGATTCCACCTGCTGTGAGAGGGCCACAGCATCACCAGGGCTAATGCCATGAGTTGGTGGCTGCCTCTCATGATCATGACATCGACAGGACTGGTTCATCTCTGCAACATGGCAATTTCACCTTTCCAGCAAGGAGAAACAAAGCAAGAAACAAAGAAACAAAACATGTCATTTCCCAATTCATAATGTTGAAGAGGGAAATTAATGCAAATGCTGCAGCAATTCAAGATTAAAAAGAATCAAAGCATTGGGTCCTACCTGCTACACAATTTCAAAGATACGTGTAGTACTTGATGCCTGTATTTGTATGTTTGAAGGCTGAACTCTAGAAGAAGTGCTTGCCAAACTGACTGAAGGTAGTATTTTACACCATTGTAATTACAGGCATGTCCAGTACTAAAACCTGTACCCAGGAGTGGCTCACAGTGTTGAAGAGTAGCAGCAAACAGCAAGAGTGGTGTCTTCCTTTACCTGAAAGAGTCCAAGTTGCAGAGTGGATCTTACTTGCTTACCTTGAGAGAGGCATCTGGGGACCATCCTGCCTGAGGAAAGACAACCAGAATTCCCTTCATAAATCTCCAGGAGAGATGGAGTATTAATCCTCCTAACTTTATCAGGTTCTCCACTAGTTCCTCTTTGCTTCGATTTATGTCTACCACCTCCTAGTCCCTTCCAGACACTGCCAATGCCTCTGAGTGGTATGACCACATTTTTCTGCTATGAAAATCCCAGAGCCTAGCTCCCAAGGGATCTTGCTATTGAAAAATGCAGTGTTGGTCTTCTTGGGTTTGGGTTTCTTGTTGTTTGCCTCTGTGAGCTGTTTATTAAGTAATCAAATAACAGCATAGTAAATAAATAATGTCTTGCCTCATAAGGGCTAAAATATGCAAGTAGTAAGTAAGCCTTCTTAAATTTTACAAATATTTAATAAGTCAAAAGTAATACAAAATGTGTGGCTACTAACCCATGGGTGAAAATACTTTGGGATAAAGCACACTGGAAGTTGGAATGGTTTGCTTCCTGTTATGTACAAAATGGCTGCAAGAAGCTATTAAAGTCTCTCAAACAAATAGAGTTCTTTGTGTGTTTGTTTGTTTCCAGTTAGAGGTATCCAGTCACTCAAAAGACCATGTGCTGTATAGCCTCTGCAGGGTTTGCTTTGTAGTACAGATAGTGCCTAACCACTACTTTCCTCTCTCTTGATCACTAACAAAAACAGACCATATAGAGATGAAAGTGTTCTAAATCAGTGTTCTGTGTCATTTCCCACTTACTTTGCACTTTTCTGACAGCTGAAGGGCTGCAATAAATTGAGTGCATGCACACCCACAGAGAATGACAGTACAACCATAACCTAGCATTTCAGGACATGTATTTTCTTCCCCAAGGAACTATATTGAAAAATTATCAAAGTGAAGGGTATCTTGGTGTTTTCTACTGTGATTTTAACATTTTTGATCAATATTATTTCTTTAAGAATTGAATTTTCCTGCAACTTTTTAAAAAAACAGAACATTTTTAACTAAAGTAATTAAAAAAAAATCTGATACTATAACTAAATAACTTGTTAAATAACTAAATGCTAGTTTTATACTAGCACAAATCAAAATAAAAAATCAGGCATGACAAGATTTTTTCCTCTTTTTCTCCTTCCTTCCTTCCTTCCTTCCTTCCTTCCTTCCTTCCTTCCTTCCTTCCTTCCTTCCTTCCTTCCTTCCTTCCTT